>PVJC01006929.1:0-40178 GCA_004026665.1 Murina feae | reverse complement strand
GAAGTCGGACCTCTGCTGGCAGTCGCGAGTCCCTTAGGACTGAGTCCTCCCCACACAGACAGGTAGGTGTCTGGGGTTTGGACACCAGGCGAGAAGTGTGCAAGCAAATTTCCCTGCTCGCAGCCCCGGTTTTGAAGTCAGGACTTAAATCCGAGCGCTCAACACTCTGCGTTCACGCTACTCCACGTGTAAAATACACCCCTTCCCAGCCGCAGGGTCTCCCCCCACGCCGGCCTGGGCCCCCTATTTGTAGGCGTGTTTTGCCCAGCGCATCCGCCCGAGGCACAGCCGGGCCTTCTCTCGGTCTCCAGCCGCCCAGGGTCTGGGTCCACGGGCAGCAGGCGTGGTGGGAGCGGGCGGGAGAAGTCCGAGAGCTGGGTGCTGGGGCCAGGGGTCCTTAGGCGCGTGGGAACCGCAGCTTCCCATCCTCCCGGGGAGCCACGCGCGGTCCTCCCACTCCCCCTCTCGGCTCCCGTGCTGACACTTACCCTGATTCACTCCAAATTGCCCCTCGTGGAGCTCCCTCTCTGAGGAACCGCCCCGCCCAACGCCCGCCAGCAAAGTTAGAGCCGAGGAGGAGCGGCCAGCTGGTTCCCCGTCTCCCCGCAGACCCTCCGGCCAGCCTTAGGGGCCATTCGGGCGCATCCCCTGCGGATGGAGGAGAGAGGTGGGGGAAGGACGTGGAGCGTCCAGTGGCCGGGGGCCGGAGCGAACCTCCCCTCCGGAGGCCTCGGGCAGGGGCGCGGTGACCCAAAAGCTGTACCTGGGGTAGCGGGGCGGGCGGCAGGGCTGCTGGCTCTCCCGCGCCGAGGCTAGGCGCATTCCCATCCCCGCCGCATGCTTTCCGCGCGGGCTCCGACGCGCTCACCCCGCCGCCGCCGGCGTCTCGGCTTTATTTACCCAGACAGGCGCGCGCGGCCCGGGAACAGGGATGCCGAGGCCTTCTCATGTTTCCCCGCCGCCCGGCCCGGCCGCGAACATCCTGCGCGCGCGGTATCCACGTTCCCGGGCCGGCGGCAGAAAGCCTTCGCGCCCGCCCGTCTGTGTGGAGGGCAGTTAACCCTCGCGGAGGAGGTGCGGCGGCGCGCGCCCCGGGAACCCCCGGCGGCTGAGTCCTCCCCGGCTTGGGGCGGGGCAGAAGGGGCCGCTTCCTTCGAGCTTCGGAGAGGAATTCCCGCAGAGGCCGCCAGTAGCTGCGGAAGCGGAGAGGCTGCGGTGCGAATCCCGGGTCTCTGCTGGCTCAAGTGTCGGAAACTTCACCCCAAATGGCAGGGCGAGAAAGGCCGCTGCGCACCGCGCGCCCTCCGTTTCCCTCCGGGTTAGCCCCAGGGAACTTGAACTCGGGTTTGCGCCCGCGGCGCGCGCGCGCATTTCCGGAGGCGCTTGGACCCTGGGCGCCTTGGTTCTGGTGTCACTAGGTTTGAGGAGTCCTGGCTGCTTCAAAATCGGGCACACATTCGCCTTCCGGGGCTCGCGCTGCAATGGCTGAGCTCGTCTCGGGGCCTGGGGGAAGGGGCAGGGCCGGGTCTAGGAGAGCTCATTGCCTCGGGGTGGGAGAGAGGGCGAGCCCAAGGCAGGGGTCTGTGCGGAGCCAAGCGAAGAGAATTTAGAAGAATCCAAGAGGGAACCAGTGCAAGGAAAGCGAGAATGGTTATCAGACTCTCGCTCTGGTCATACTTGACTTCCCACCGTCGCCGCAAGCGAAAGAGCAGCAGAGCTGTGGTTTGGGTGCCACTGGAGGCTCAGAGCTTCTGTCGGCCTAGAAGATGCCCAAGACTCGGCGCACCTAGACGCCCGCGTTCTCGCAGCCGCCTCCCGCTGCATGGACACCTTTCACCCGCTTTAGGAGCGAGAGGAGATTGGCCCGCACCTGGAAGTCCTTTTCTTCTCTAAAGGTGGGGCAGAGGCTCACCTAAGCATCTTCCTTTTATATACTAAAGCTGTTTTCCCCCAAGACTAATCAGACACCTAAATTTTCCATGTTACCCCTTGTCCTCTCTGCCCCCAAAATACCTGGCAGCAAACCGGACAGTGGAGCAATTTAAGGCAGAAAAGGGCGTAGGTTCACATTTTTAATATCGGGTGTATAAATATCATCATTTGATCGCTATGTCCTCAGTTCTCTTTTATGATGTAACTTGCTGTTGTAGCGCAGGCGTCTTGTCATTGGAGCTGTGCTTCACTAGCTGGGGTGTGGGTTCAGTGCAGACAAGGGTTTACAGACATCGCTGGAGGAATTTAAAGTCAAGGACACATCATAAAGTTTCAGCCCCAGACTTGCTCTGAATAAGTTGCACAACAAAAGCAGTTCTAATTGGTAATTTATAGGAGGAAAAGAAACCTGTTCCTCCTCCTATGGAACTGTGCTGTGGCCACCAGACATGAAAATGAAATCAGCTGTAACACTGCTCTCTGGCATATATTGGTCGGCTGTGCTAGGTAAAGCAACAGGCGTGTGTGCAGTTGCTTGCATTTCTCAGTACCTACTTTACTGACTTGCAGAGCTGTATGCTGCAATATAGGCTAGTACAGAGCAAATTAATTTTGTTGTTTTAGTCTTACCTTAGTTACACAATTTTAAATGCATTTAGAGAATTTTGGTTGAAGATATATTTCATGTATATATTTACATGTAAGATTTGTTTTCTTAAAATCTGATATAAAATATATAGCAAAATATCTTTCGACAATTATTTTTTTAATGTAGTAGAGGAGTAATATACACCCCAGTCTCAGGTTAAGTCACTGAAAATTAATATATGATAATTACTTAGTCATTAGAATTCATTTAAAAATGAAAGAATATTGGGGGATCTATTTTAAAGTGAAATTGTGTGGAGAATCCCTCTCTAATATACAAATGAGCACGTATTTTGTGACAGACCAAATTTTATTTTTGCATTTCACCCTGTATGTATTTTAATCCACTGTTTAGATACATTTGTTATTATTTTAAACATCACATTTTCCTAAAATGTATATTACTCAGCTTCTTATGCTATATTCCAATCTCAGTTTATGAAATGCTGTATTATAACCTTCAAAAGTGAAGCTTTCAGTTTTAGAAAGACTTAAGAAAGTGTATATAGTTGGTGGGAGATCGCCATATGTAGCAGGGGGAGAAACTTAGGCCAGAGGTAGAAAACTTGATCCCTAATCTTAATTCTAGTTAATTTGATGGTGGTCTAACCTGAATTTACTGAAGTGTAAAATGAAGATGCCTGGCTTTTCCATAAACTTGTCTTATACTCTCATCAAGATATTTTTAAATGTGAAAGGCACTTATTGGTAAAGCTAGAAAAATGTTAAGTAATAACATTTAGTAGAGATCTAAATTTGTTCTATTGGACATTGAGTGGTTATAAATATAATTTTGCTTTCTAATGAAGGGGGAAAAGAAGCCTTAATTTTTGGCATTTTGATATTTTACCAAGGAATTTGACATTTCAGAACAAATATTGATCATAATTTTTGAAAATAATGATTGCTTTTAAACTGTTTTAATTATTACTTTTAGGCAATTAAATAAATTACAAAAATAGAATGACTGTCTATTTCTGTCCCAACTGCATAAAATAATAAATTTATGGACAAATAAGTTCACCTCACACTTGGATAGTCAGACCTGTAGAGATACATACTAGAACAACATAACAAGACATAGCTGCAGAAACATTGTGAGCAAAACTAGTAGAATGGGTGGCTCGCAAATACCTCACAGGTATTTTTGCTTTATTTATATTTTAATCAAATAAATAATACAAAATAAGTTCTCTCAGGGAGGATCTTTTCCATAAATTCACTCTCTAGCAACCAACAATTAGAGTACAAGTGGAAGTTCCTCTTCAGCTAGCTCCACCCAATCCCATTTCTCAGAGGCAGCCACCAAGAGGTGGTCATTGCTGGTCTGATGTGCATCAATTCTACCTTTCTCTATGCATTCACCTACAGGGATACAGACAAAACATTATAGAGTTGTTTTACTCGTTTTTAAAATAAATGATGCCATACTTTACATAGGTATATACACACGAAGAGATGTATTAAACTAAAACTTGATTTTTCACTCAATAATTTCATAATAGTATATATAAATATAATGCTTTTTAACTGTTATATAGTCTGTTTAGCTATTCCTCTATTAAAGTTTTTGTCTTTCCAATTTTCACTATTATGAACATCAAACATTCTTGTATATGATCCTTTCTGCACATGTATAAATATTTCTACAGGGATAGCTACACAGACGTAGAATTACTGGGTTGAAGGAAACATGATTTAAAAAATTTTGATAGATATTTCCAAATTTCTCTTCAACCTACAACCCCACTATCACATTAATATCCCCATTGCCTCACATGCTTATACAACATTGTATATGTTCAGTCTTCATAATGTTTGCCTACATGATGAGTAAAATAATGTCATTGTTTGAGAGCCTTTTCACTTATTTATGTCATTTTTATTTTTTTAATTGAAGACATTTGTTTATGGCCATTGCTTACATTCTTTTTTGTTGCTGTTAATCCTCACCAGAGGATATTTTTTCATTGACTTTTAAAAGAGAGTGGAAGGAGGATAGGAGGGAGAAGAGAGTAAAGAGAAACATATTAATAGATGACAGAGAGATACCTATGTGATTGGTTGCCTCCAGCTTGTGCCTCAACTGAGGCCAGGGGTCAACCTGCAACCTGGGTATGTGCCTTTGACCAGGAATTGAACTTGAGACTCTTCACTGTGTGGGCAGATGCTCACCTATTGAGCCACATAGGTCAGGACTATTGCTTACATTCTTATTAGTTGAATTCTTATTATAATTTATAAAGTCTTTTTTGCAAATAATTTTCCCATGTTTATATGCTTTATATATTGCAAATATGTTACCTGGTCTAACATCTGCCTTTTATCTACTTTCTCTTTTGCTTTACTAAATATTTAAATGTGAATATAAGTCAATAATTCCATCTTTTCCTTTATGGATTCTGGGTTTTGTGACTTTCTTACAAAGATTTTTTCCCCTATATTTTCTTCTACTAGTTTAAAATAATTGTTTTCACTTGGCTGCTTAATCCTCCTAAAATTAATTTTTATGTGTTGTGAAGTAGAAATCTAATTTGATTTTTTTCTCTCTCCAATTGTGTGGGCAATTATTCCTATGGCATTTATTAAAGACTTTTTTCCCCATCGATTAGAAACAACTTTTCTCATAAATGTGGTGAATTCCTTTCCATATGTAGGTTGGTCCAAAAAGGCTTTGAGCTGGGCTGGTGTGGCTCATTGTTGAGTGTTAACCCATGAACCAGGAGCTTATGGTTCTATTCTGTCAGGGCACTTGCCCTGGTTGCCGGCTCCATCCCCAGTAGGGGGCGTGCAGGAGGCATCTGATCAATGATTCTCCCTTCCTCTCTGAAATCAATAAAAATAAAAAGGCTTTGAGAGATGTTGCAAAACACTAATGGACTGTAACAAATTTACAATAAATCTCACAATTTAAAAACCATCTTGCACTCTAAAGACTTTCAATATTATTCTGTCCTAATTTCAGAACATGTCAAGTATTGAAATAGTGATGTGCACGGCCTGGTAATGCTCTAATTTAGAAGGCTAATTCAATACTGTTCCAGCATGAAACTGCCATTTATTCCGTCACTGACCTGTTCAGAATCAGGAAAGCAGTTTCAGGCAGCCATGGTCTTCAGAGTAGAGTATGGCTGTACAGAGATTTTCAAACACATCACATAATGAGATGATAACTGACCCCGAGCAATATGAGATTAATTCATAAAAGTGATGAGCCTCTGCATCCATGATTTGAAGAAGTAAACTGCATCTATCTTTTTATTCATTTTTTTATGGAATGGGAATTAATTTTTTTCACAAAGTAGCCATTCAAGATGAGAACCTTCAATATGGTTGTACATTCATTAAATTCACTCTGGACAAAAACCACAAGTACTTTACCACCTCCATTTCTAAAAAACATGAACTAGATATAAATGCAGAAGATACAAACAATAAACAGTTAGTAGAGCTGAGATACAGGTGAGCTGATGTCTTGTGCTACTTCACAGAGCTTGAGACAGGACCTGAAGCAAACCTGGAGCTCCAACACTTCAACTTTTCCCTTGATATCAAAGTATCTTCAGTAACCTGCAGCAATTACCGAGTCTCTACTGCATTGCACACATGAAAATACTCTATGTCCTGGGGTCCAGAGGAAACCCTGAGGAATATTTCATCTTCAAAACATGCATTGAAATACTAGATTTCCTCCCAGGAGATTATTCTAGCTTGAACATCAGCTTACCTTACAACAGAAGTGGTCATTTTAATAAATATAGCCAAGACTTCTGACCATAGGCTAGTATGACTATATTTTGAATTTAATGGACCTTGGGTACTCAATAGATTTTAAAGATTTCATTATTGTCTGTACTTCATGCAGTGTCAAGCTCTTGGCTGACAATCCCTGCCCCAAATCCACCCTCTTTGCTTTCATTATGTGTATGACATTTTAATAAATTCACCAAAGGAATCCATGTGAGCAAAAGCAATGGTGCAATTCCTGCTTTACATGCTTAAAAAAATTGCTTGCCCTCCTTCTTAACTCTTCCATGTAACCAATAGCTGAAACATGGATGTGTTAAGAACAGAAGAACTGCAAGATGGAAGGAACCTGGGGTCTTGAATGGACCACAGGAGTGAGAACTCCCTAGCTTGAGCTAAGCAAACTTTTTATGTAGAGGGCTAGATAGCAGTCAGTGTTTTAGACTTTATGGGGCATACTGTCTTTGTTGCAATTTTTCAACTCTGCCATTGTAGTGTAAAAGTAGCCCCAGACAATGACTTGACTATGAATGAATCAATGAATGAGTGTCTGTTCCAATAAAATTTTATTTAGTGGACTGAAGATTGAATTGGATAATAATTTTCATGTGCCACAGAACATTATCTTTTCTTTGATTATTTTTAGCCATTTAAAAATGTGAAAAATATTCCTACCTCAGAAACAGAAACAAGAACAGGCTAGATTTGACCAGAGGCTATGTTTGCTGGCCCAGACCTAGATTTCTCAGCTCTGGACTGTTATGGGAACAAATAAACTTCCCCTTGTTTATGTCACTGTGTTTTGGTGTTTCCTGGCTAAAGAACTCAGCCTATACCTAAATAATGCATACTTGCACAAAGATGATCTTGGTTACCACAGGTTGGCTTAAGAAATGTGCTTTTTAGATGACTAGAGACTGCCATAACCAGGGAGAATTAGAAAAAAAGATGGAATAAAAAGTATTTTTTTCTCTCTTCTCCTCCTGAAAATGTGTTGCATGTGTTTAGAGATTCAGCCTAATTATTTTTACAATATTTTTGATACTACGTTTTTTTTATTTTAACCACTTTTTTAAAGGTACTAATATACCTTTAGACATGTGATTGATGTTTGGGTTTCGAGGCTTATGCTTTTTCTAATCACAGAAAATGGTGAATGATCTTTAAGAATTATTATTTTCTGGCTCCCTCCCTCCCTTCCAAAAAACCCTCACACAAGTGGAACTACTTTTCATTTTTTAAAAATAATCAACAATAAATATTTATGGAGCACCTGCATGCAAAATCTTGTGCCAAGAACAGCATCAAATTTTATTTAAAAAACACAATTTTTGCCCAACTTGTAAGTCTGTTAAGGAAGCTCATGGTAACAAATATACCTCATCTCATGTTTTAGGATGTCTGATATAAAGATTGTTGAACCCAGTAAATCTGTAAATCATCTGTAGAAATGCATGAGGGAGCTTAAAGATGATAGAAGGGCCATTTATGTGTCTGCTAAAAATTTTGTAACCATATTACCGACATCTTTCCTGAAAACATGCAGAAAGAAATCCTTATTTCAGAAATCTGAGCCTGATTGGAAAACAGCATTTTCACCTCTTACATCAGACTTTTTCATGTTCTATGCCAAAAGCCTCTGGGTTTCAAGGGAAATTTTTAGGACTTCTGTTGAAAAAAATATATAGTAAGAGTAAACACGCTGAGTTTTGCTTGAGATCTACCTTTCCTCCTTCTCTTGCCCAAGCCTTCCTTGGGTCGCCTACTTTGATGCTCCTACTGCGGAAAAGTGCAAAAGGGAAAGGGGGGTTGGAGGAGAGCAGTCAAGAATAAACTTGCATGTGGGGTGCTGTATTGATTCTTGAGGCCTCTACAGAGACACCTCCCCTGCTACGCAGCACAAGGAGACTAATTCTTGCTCAAGTGTCTGGGCCACTGACCAGCCTGCAGGCAGCTGGTGGGAGGGAGAGGTCAGGTCTGCACCTGAGACTACGTAGTGGCCATCAGTAATCAGTCATCTCTTTCATTGATTTTTCTTAAATGGGCTTTCATATATGTAGCTACCATAAATTCTAATGTAGAAGAGAGTTTGGGCTAAGAGAAGGGGAAAGGGAAAAGACGTATGTCAACTGTGCAATGCAAATGGCCCAAGGTCTAGGTCAAAGGTAGGCTTGCAATATCCAAGTGCCATGTTTGTTTATCTTGGACCTGCAGTAGCAGTCAGTGCAAAATAAAATGTCCTGATATTGCTCTTCCAGACTCTTACAGGTGGGAACATAATTAAGGACATATAAAAAATTTGAATAATATACACACAGCACTTACTGAGTGCCCATGCACTATTCTAGGCACTTACCCCATAAAATTCTTACAACCACCCTTCGGGGTAAATACTCATTAGTACCCATATGGTAGAAGAGGATACCTACGCATAGAATTGCCATAAACACAAGTTGATAAACTGATGGAGCCTGTATTTGAATGGAGTCAGGCAGGCACCAGAGCTTTTGTGATGAATCAGATTACACTGCCTCTTTGAAGGTGCATAGGAAGGACAGAGAGGAAGAGCTCTGAACACTTGACTGTATAACTGTAGGCACAGGTTACTATGTAGTTGCATACCTTTTGCCTCCTCACTTAATAGCAGGAAAATCAATGCAACGTGTTCATTTTCACTTCTGTATGTGATCTTTTTCTTGGTGGGAAGCAAATGAAATCTCAGTGTCACCTGGAATATGATGTCTTCACACAACTAAAAGGCTGAAAGTTATGTTAATGTTCATGTGAACTCACACTAAAAAGCCAATAACTGCTGAGTCTTCTGTGAATCTCTAAATCTAGAGGTCTTCCTTCCCACTGGGCAATGAAACACAACATGCTTTGGAGTGGTCTCGGTGATGCTGACACGTTGCTTTATTGTAAGAGTAGGCACATCATGGCTATACATAGCATATCTTGCTGATGGGGAGAAACCCAGTAGCTTTGATTAAAAAGCCTAAGCAGATGGTAGTGGCCTCTACATTTTTACAATCTTCCTCTTGCTGTTTTGTCTCTGTTTTGTTTGGTTTGCCTTGTTTCCATTTGTTATAGCTGTTAGGCCTGCCTCTAGGCACAAGTACAAATGAATGCCCATATACCATATGTCTAAATATTTAAAAGTTACAAATCAAATTGTTAATTGTTTGTAATTGTCTATCATTGTCTCTAAATCAAAACAAATAAAATATGTCCCATCCTTCTATCTTAACAAATATACCATCACAATGAGACATTAAAAACTGTATAAAGTTATGATTTTTTTGTTGAGAAAATATCAAAGACAAGTAAGTTTAATTGTTATTGCACATGTCTGGATGTTTTGTTTTTGGACTGGCAATATTTAGATGAGTAATAAAATGAAAGAGGTATAATCCATAATTTGTCATGCAATTTATTAAGTTTATTTGTCTTCCCATTTCAGCAAAAATCACTAATTATGTTATAATCAATATTTTGTCATAGTCTGTGTTCTGAAATATACAAATAAAATGTAATTCTACTAAAAGTGTCCACAATTTGAATATATTTTCATCATTAAAACAAAATTTTAAAGTTAAGCTTATTTTAATATATATTGTTTATAAAATACTATTTTCTTCAGAAATACTAAAATTATACAGAAAGTTATAATAGAAAAGAAAAATTATAATGAATGAATATAAGATTTTTTGAAACTAAAATCTTTTTAATTTTTTGAAAATTAATTAAAAATGTTTTATACAAAGATAATTATTTGCAATGCTAGTGTTCAATGCACAGCTGGTTATCTATATAAAGTATTGATATCAAATTTCATGAATGGTTTGTGTAGATCTACAGACTTTTCATAGAAATAGTGTTAAAATAGGGACCTAAGGTGGAACTAAACACCCAATTTCTGAAATAAAAGTTACTACAGATTCTATATTTAATCAGCCAGAAATGGTATATTTGATTAGCATATAGAAATAAAGTTATTTTAACAAATGGGAAGATGTATTAACCAATCACAGAACACTTATTTAATAAGGAACATTATCATAGTACACTGTGACTAACCAATCAATCTATGAAAAGCAATTTCAATGAACAGGTCATGAAATTCAGGAGTGCTCTGAAAGTTCGACAGTCTTTTGGGGGGAATTTTGGTCACAAACTTATTACATGACTCACTCAGAGATTTGATGACTTTCTTTTTCTCATCAAACACTGTCCCATAGTAAGCTCAGGCCTCAGGGATCAAGCAGTTGATATTTTGGATACATTGGAGGTTGGTCTATGTTTCCATCAACTTCTCTGGAAGTGTTCATGAATGTCTAGAGGGTCAGGAACCAAAATCTGAGTGGACTGAATGTGGATCTCCCTCCTCCTCCTCCTCCTCTTCCTCCTGTTTTGTTTGTTTGCCTTCCATACACACTCTAGGGTTGGAATCCACAACCTAGGTATGTGCCTTGACTGGGAATGGAACCCAAAACCTTTTGTAGTATGGGATGATGCTGCAAACAACCATGCCATCCAGCCTCGACTTTCCTTATTTTCTTCATGTCACTTATCACTAATTGAAATTATATGGTCTATTGTCTTATTTCTATACTAGCATATAAGCTCCATGAAGGGAGAGCTTTTATTTAACATCACTATATCTTCAACAAATATTATATTGCCTGGTATATAGTAGACAATATTTTTTAGGTTTGTCTAGAGACTTATTCTTTTCTTTTTCTTTTTTCTTTTCAACCCTTACCTGAGGATATTTTTCCATTAATTTTAGAGAGAGTGGAAGAGAGAGGGAAAGACAGAGAGAAACATCAATGTGAGAGAAACACATCAATTGGTTGCCTCCTGCATGTGCCCTGACCAGGGTCCAGACTGGGGAGGAACCTGGAGTGTATGTGTCCTTGACCAGACTCAAATCCAGGATCTCTGGTGCTCTATCGACTGAGCCAAAATAGCCAGGCTAGGGCTAAAGACTTATTCTTTTTTAAAAAATTTAAATTTAAAAAATTGAAGTATTACATGTAGTATTACATATGTCTCCTTTTCCACCCATTGACCTCTCCCCGGCTACACCCCTTCCCCAGCACATGCCTTCACCTTCCCACCCCCTGGTATACAGACTTATTCTTAAACTAGAGGCCTGGTGAATGGGTAGGGTCCCTAAGCCTGTCCAGCAATCAGGGCCTTCAGGCTGCTGGTTGGGGCCTTCATTCTATGCTGTCCCCTGGTGGTCAACACACATCATAGCAAACAATTGAACTCCTGGTCTCCTAGTCAAACTCCCAAGGGGACACTTTGTATATTAGGCTTTTATATGCATAGATATAATCTGAGACACATAGCTCTTTCAGTTGTATGCCTCTGTTATTACATGGGAGCACTATTGATGTGGTGAGGTGTGGGGGAGGGAAACATTCTATAGTCCTATGACTAAGGCTCAGTCTTTCAGTAAACCTATGCCCCAGGGCTATGACCTTCACATGTCCTTCTCAGTGTCCTCTCTGTTTATAACTCCCTCTCCAACCTTAGGTGGGACAGGGTGGCTAGAATGGGATCGAATTGGGTGTGTCCCTTCCTCCAGACCAGATGATTAGGCTCTTGAGAAACAGTTTCTCTTGAAGGCAAGCCTTATAAGAACAACAGAGTGCTCTGCAAGTATTTAGAATGATTTTTCTCTCCCCCTGCCAGAAACAGGAGGGTACTTTTATCTTTACTATGAGACCCTGATAGGGCTCCAGGAGGTAAAACTTATAAAAGTGCCCCCACAACCCTAAGGCCAGACTTTCCCTGGAGTTTTTAATTTTCAAACTTATTCACAAGGAGCCTCCAACAACTTGTCAATTGCAGTTTGGGTTTTTCTACTCTGACACTTGTTCCTGAGGAGCTTTCTCCTGGTGCTTTCCATCTGTCTATATCTACAATTTGGGGGCAGAGGTTTGCCCTATGACCTCTGTTCTCCCTGATGGAACTAAGAGGAGTTGTTGACTTTCAGTTAGTCCGGCTTTTTTTCTTTTGTGTGGATGGGGGAGATGACAAGCTGGACTGGAAACTAGAAATCCATGGATATTTTATTATTAAGTGAATGGATGCTCTAAGAATGTGCAGCTTTCAGCTGGTTCACTACAATTGTTTGCTCTAGTTTTGCACATCTGAACTCTGTCTTTTAAAAAAATATATATTGTATTGATTCCTCACAGAGAGGAAGGGAGAGGGGCAGAGAGTTAGAAACATCGATCAGCTGCCTCCTGCACACTCCCCACTGGGGACGTGCTCGAAACCAAGGTACATTCCCTTGACCAGAATCGAACCCGGGACCCCTGAGTCCGCAGGCTGATGCTTTATCCACTGAGCCAAACTGGTCAGGGCTGAACTCTGTCTTAATCAATCACAACATAATTGTACAGGAAGAGATGAATTTTCATACCAGTGCATGGTACTTCTCAAACCTGATGATGACCCCAATAATTGTAGTTTTTATTATAACAGATTATTTGCATAATACAGACAATAGTATACATGTTATATTATATGTGATATTCCCTAACTTAAAGCAACATATTCTAAATGTATTGATTATAGTATAGGCTAAGTTATACTAACAGATACTATCATAAGTCACTGGTTTAAACATATAGAAGTGTACCTCTTTCTCATGCTAACAGCCTGGAAAGGACTGGTTGCCCTGGTTGGGTGGGCAAAAGATCAGGGAGAGACTGGGTTCTTTCTGTGTTGTTGTTACTATGGTCTTGTTCTACCCAAGTGGTTGAAACTGATTCAGCTCCTGGTCCACAATTTAGCCTGCAGAAGGTAATCTAGACAGCAAGCAATTTCCTTTTAAATGTCTGATATGGAGCTTGCATAATCACCGCTGCACTTCCCACTATTCACAGTCCAATGGCCAATTAGCTGCCAGGGAATCTGGGGAATCCAGTTGCAACTGTGTGTGATGAGGGAGGATGGACTGGGGATCACTTAGCTATATTCACATTCTGTGACTCTATTTGTGTGCATAAAATCACCTTACTTGTAAATTTTAAAATGGATTTTGAAGTCTGACAAGCACCTGTGTTTACAAGAAATATCAATATTAGTAAGTTTCTCTTGAGAGAATGTTCAAATGAAAATCTTACATGAAATACACAGAAGACACTACAGAAAGTGAACCATAGTGGTTTTTATAAGCTTTAAAGAGAATATGGAATCTTGATGCTAGCTGTTACATTAGGATGGACTGCATGCGACCCAAATGTATGTGTATGCATGGGGTTCAGATGAATTAGTTTTAATATAGCATCCCATCTGAAGAATTATATACTCCTACAGCCCAAAGTAATTTATAAGGAATTTCAATATTCTATGTGCATTTCTCAAGAAATTTTATAGAGATTTATGTTATAACCCACGACAGTACCTTAAAAATATCACCTCTCTTCTACACTTCTTTCATATTTGACATTTGTTCCAGAGTCTTCCTGAACTCCCCTATTCTCCTGACATTCACCTTTTAAGATTCATCTGCCTTCTTCCTCTTGCCTCTACCTCAAACTTTTTTCTTTAGACCAATTTTGAATAGAGTTTTTTTTTGTTTTTTTTTTTTTACGGTTTTATTTCTGCTTTGCTCATTACCTGGATTCTATACAAGAACGAGCCCAGGGCTGACCTAGAAATCCAAAATCCTTTCCCCTCTCTTCATGCATCTTTGGCCTGGTAACTCTCCCTGTCTCCTAATTTTGTATCACAAAAATACCAAGAACTAGACTGGCAAAGAAAGAATGCCTTCGATGGTGGGAAATGGTAGAATCTGCACAGACAGGAATGGGGAGGCTATGAATACTTACACATTAAAACGTCTTGATTCCATCACACATATATCATTAAGAGCTCAAGTGAGGATAATGTGGATGGCTATAACTCCGGAACAGATGGAAAAGCTCTCAGTTTAAAAATATTCACAAAACTGGATTTATACAGATGTTCCACCTGAAGGCAGAGCTGAACAAATTAATGCTCACAGTGGACTAAGAAACTCTAATCTATAAAGTGAAAAGGGAAGGGAAGGAAACGGAAAATTATTGAGCACTTACTCAAGTATTGTGTTAAGCTTTTTAAACAATGTCATGTCATTTAAAACCCCCAATAATCCTTCAGATCAGTGTTCTCAGCTTGGGGATCTAGAGACTATATTCTCACTAGTACACAGGTGATGAGATTTAAAAATGTTGTGCTTTCACAACAAAAATGTTAAAATGTTCACTACGATGTAGTGCCTGACAATAAGCTTCTGATGGCAGAGGCATCCATTTCAAAGACATCCAACTCTAGTGAACCTGTGTGTTATATGGGGACTGAGGTCCCATTTTAAAAGCTCTTGGTAATCAACATAACTGACCACTTGAGTGACCCTGCTTTTCCCTTCCCAAGTCCTAATTCCCACTCTTATGTTTTAAATTTACCAATAAAAAGTGAACCCACAAAACCCTAGGTACCCAACCCTTGGATCCAATAAATTTAGAGCCCCAAGTCCAGGCTCCTTCCCTCTCTCAGTGTGTGGCCCTCTGGTGCACTATGTACCCTCTAGGACTTGTGAATAATAAGCCTTTTTAAAAAGTTTCCTGATGGTTTTGCTAAAGTGCATTGCGTCTTGCAAACATAGTAACAACCACAAGGGCTGGCCTAGCCACATTGGCTCTGGTTTGGGGAAATGTTCATGGGGGCTTGCATAACAATACAGCCCAGGTGAGTGCCCTCAGGCATTCGTAGTACCATCACCATCTGAGAAGACAGGAAACACTTGAGCATATTTTGTATTATCAGGAGGATTATCTTATAGTCATATACTACTTATAACTCAAGAGTCACAACATATCTCACTGTGCTACTTTAATTGAGATGATTAATGAGAAAGGCACAAAGGCAGACACATGTGTAAATGTCACATATATGCCAAGTAGAGGCCATATCGAATGAAATGAATGATGGCTCTGCAGAAGCACCAGTTCAGAGATTTGAGTCATCACCTGACCCATGGAAGTCATATTCTAAAGGATGCATCATAGCAGGGTCATATTAATATTTTAAACTATGATTTGGTATAAGCAAGGCAATATCACATTGTTAATGCTGTTCTGTTAAATTTTGACCAGAATTTTAACAAATTGACAAATTTGTGTTGATTTCAATCAGTGGACAAACTGAGTTATCCTTCCCAATCTTCCACTTCCTCTTTATTACTGACTTGTATCCTGTGATGTTGCATTGCCTCTCCCTAGAGAAGGCTGAATGTTACAGAAGGCCGGAAGAAAGGCAGTGTGTTATGTGGCAGTGAAACATTTGCAAAACTGCCATTTAAGCTAAATAACTTGTGGCATTGGACAAGGAGGGTCTGAATCAGAATGTCGATAATGTTTACAGGTTTCAATTAATGCACTTGAAAAGGTACAACAAGAAAGTGATGGGCCCAGAAAAGAATTGGCCAGTTTGTAATCATGATGGAGAGAGAATGTAGAGCCGAGAAATTCCAGAAGCTGTGGTTGATAAATAAAATTGTTTCTCATTTCTAATCAGTAAAAGATAAAATTGAAACATACCTTGCATTTGAAAGACCTACAAAAAAAGCCTCAGGGAAATGACAAAATCCGAGTGCTGCATCCAAGGAAGACAAACCTCAAGGCGATGGCCAACAGCAGGTACTTGGACAAAATGACTTTTAGAAAAGTGGCTTCATAAGTGGTCCCACTGATGCCTGATGTACCCAAAGTACTTGTAGTTAAGTTTACAAAGACATACCTCACTAACCTTACAAATGTGGCATTTGGCGTATGGAATTGCCAGTAATTAACTGCATCAAAGCCCAACAGGTTTTTGAAAGCCAAATTTGCAAAAGTTCCAACATGCTAGATTAAAAGAGACTGAGACAGATAAAGAGGTCTGGGCTCCCGATTAGGAGTGGGTGAGAGAGTTGCTCATATTCTCCAGTACTCTCTTAAAATGTGGCCAGGAAGGATGAGGGCAAAGGGAGGTCATACCTGAGGCAGCGTGGGACCATGAGAACAATGGGTGGGGGCATTACTCCCAGGGAGCAGAGCCAGGGCCTGGTAAAAGAATTCTGCAAACCCCGGGGGAAACTGGTGAATGTGCTCATAACAGGATTTCAGGTTCCTGTAGGCCAACGACCACCATGTAACTTACCGTTATTTCTTGTCCCCGTTTCTGTCCCTGGGCCTGTAGGTGACAGATTCTTTATGATTTCTGTGACAGAAACTGTGCTGAACTATTATTCTCAGGTCTTCACTTCTTCCTTGTTATGGATTCATAGCTCCATGCTCATTGCTGTGGGACTTTGCAGAGCCTCCATTAGAGGAAGCAAAGTATATTTCACTGCCCATGGAGGGTGCACAAGATAAGGCTTTAAATAAGTGTGGGTGTGATTTGGTTTGGCCTTTGAAGTCCTGAGATACAGCATTAAAAATAACCACCCCAAACCAAAAAAAAAAAAACCACAACCAAACTAAAACCTCATTTCCCATGGTGCTTCCAATCCTAAATAATAAAATCCTAATATGCAAATTGACCAAATGGCAGAACTACCGGTAGCTATGATATGCACTGACCACCAGGGGGCAGGCACTCAATGCTGGAGCTGCCCCCTGGTGGTCAGTGCACCCCCACAGGGGGAGCTCTGCTCAGCCAGGAGCCAGGCTCATGGCTGGTGAGCAGCTGCAGTGGCAGGAGCCGCAGTGGCAGGAGCCGCAGTGGCAGTGCTAAGGAGCAGCAAGCAGAGTAGTAAGGAGCAGCAAGTAGTCAGGCAGTAAGGAGCAAGGGATCCCGGACTGTGAGAGGGCACAGGCCAGGTTGAGGGACGCCCCTCCTCCAATTTTCATACATCGGGCCTCTAGTCCAGGAATAAAGACCTGGGGAACAGACTGAATCTGCTTGTAACCAATGCTAATCCTCACTTAACTCATCAGAAATCAGCCAAACCCCACCATAAATAAGAAAAAGAAATACCATATTTTCCAGTGTATAAGACGATTGGGTATATAAGATGACTCCCAACTTTTGAGAAGATTTTCCTGGGTTAAAAAGTCTGGGCGGAGACCATATGCAGCACTAAAAGGAGCTGACCAGAGACACTTGTGGTCTCCGACAAGCTCCATTGAAATGAATGGAGTGAGGCCATTTTTGAGCTCCCCCCACCATATGCAGCGACTGCAGATTTTCCAGTCCAGCTTCGAAGTTTCAGCACCCGCCCTATAAGACACCTGGCGTATAAGATGACCCCTGACTTTTGAGAAGATTTTCCTGGGTTAAAAAGTCACTTTATAAGCAGGAAAATACAGTATTTCATTTGTAAGTTACTGGGATTTGGGGATATATCAGCTATGCAGCATGATTTTAGTAGTAGCTGACTATAAAATTGATAGAAAAAGCTTAAGCATAAAGAACGCACACCTAGTTTTATGTTTGTACATGGCTCAGTAGCATTAAGTTAGAAAACATTTGAGACTTTGTGTCAACGCTAGGGTTCTGTGTTTTTGTTTGTTTTGTTTTGTTTTTGTAATTAAGTCTAGAAAACGCTGCCTCAGAGAGTTGTGATTAACCCCATTTTAAGGATGCAGAAGCTGAGGTAACCCAGAGGGATTGATAAGGTCTGACTATAGGGGCTGCCTGATTTCAACATGAAGATTTTTCTACTCTGTTTTGCTGCCTCTTTGTATTAGTTTTAAGTAGCTTCCTTTTTGTTTAGGTGACTATTTTAAAATAGATGTAAGAGCACACAGAGATCAAAGAAAAGGAAAAATGTTTTCTAAAAGGAAAGATAGAAAAGAAAAAGATAAATTGCACAATTCAGATGATGCAACCTGGCAGAATAACTATAAGCAAACCTCTGCGTATCCAAATCCTGTCAGAGATTCTCACCATCAAAGGATCGATACACGAAGCTCATGTGTCTCTGCGATTAGCAGGCAAGAACTGCTTTCAAAACACTTCAAAACTCACGACCATCCACCAAGGAGGTGAATGCTAACATCAAAGTATGCAGCCTAGAAAAGCCGGCTGGAGGATCTTGCAGAATTAGAACTGGGGTGAAGGACTTTTTGGAAATAAAAGGAAAGATTACAAAACAAGAATTTTTTTTTTAATGTTCAAGAGAGCGTTGTAAAAGTTTTCCTCATTGGAGCATAATTTGAGTCTTTTCAGATGTTAATCACTTAATGGAGGGGAAAAAATCCCTTTCGCGTATAATTTTTTCATGTGGCTCAGGGTTAACAGGCCCTTTTAAAAGTGTAAGAAACTTGTAAGCTGCTTAGGATAGTTTTCACAAACTGTCCACAAGACACACCATTCTGAAACCTGTCTTCAGCCAGGCGCCCTGAGGGCCTTCACTTCCTTCAATCATTGCCTCCTGGAGTGTGGGGAGGGGGGCACCTAAACCCACAGACACCTAGCAGCTCCAGCTCCTCCCTGTCTATCTAGGCAGGAGGAGCTATGGTTGATTTCACAGAGACAAGCTGATCACAAGAAAATGTTATTTATGGGCGTTATTTCCTCAGGTCATGTCGTGGGGGTACTAAAGTGCAAAAAGGGAGAAAGAGAAAACTTAGGAGGAATCTCTTCACTTTAGAAAACTCCCTATTTCCAAAATATCTCAAAAGATGCCCACTTCTTAATTCACTGACCATCTCTTGGGTAAAAGTACTCAACTCTAGCATAGGACACACTGGGACACAATTATTTTGGCAGCAGTTCTGAGTGGGAAAAGCACAGCTACTCCAAGGCCTAGCGAGTTTCTTTCAGGAAAAAGAGCAAAGTGATTCAGGCTTGGCAGGTGAAGTGCTTGTAAAGCGGCCCTTGTAGACTCCGTGTCCAGGAAGGTCGCCCTGTAGTTTGGAGATTCTCTCAGCAAACCCAGGCTTCTTGGTCATATTGACAGCCTTCAGGGCAGAGAGAGCAGCTGGCTGGAAAGGGCAGACTTTTCTCTAGAACACTGAGGAAATAACACTTCGGACAAATCAAGTTGGCATTGATAAAAGTCATAGATTTGGGGGACAAAATTGAGACTCCCGTAGTTATTTTTGTTATTGATGCATGGATTGATTGCTCTTCCCATGAGCATAGGGAAACCACTTAATTTTCCTCTCCGACATCCCCCAGCCCCTTTCTTTGGAGTGCCAATCCATCCAGTTCTTTGTACCAGGAGGGTAGAGACATGGAAAAGGAAACGGCAAGTTTTGGAAGGAGTGAGGATATCTAGTTTATTCTCAGTATGTTGGCAGCATTCAACTTTCTTTAAAAACCATGTTTAGCTTCTAAGATAGTTGAAACAACTGATATGAACAAAATGGATATAAACACTATTTTGTCAATTAACAATATTTATTAATTAAATGAAATATCAAAATGCTTTCATAAGCTTCAAAAAGCATGTGTGCTTTATAAATTGAATTAAGCTTTTTCCTTCGTAAAATTAGATGTGAAGCGATTACCATAACAGATACCTGACAAAATGAGACATATTACTGATACATAAATCTGAAATTAACATCGAAATTTGATATAGTTGTGACTTACATAGGGCACTACACATATTTGTATTTTAGTAATTCATTTTGGGCAGGTTTATTAGATTCTATTCATTTTAAATTTCTTTTAAAATTGGGAAAACTATTCTTTATCAAGTATTTTAACAAATCTATTTTTATAGGAAACTAAAACTTTCTTATTGAAAATTTCAAATTATTCAGAGGTACATACAAAATATTCAAATCTTCCTTATAACAGTTTAACACTTTGGTATACAGGGTGGGGAGAAAATAGGTTTACAGTTGTTTGTATGGAAAATAATACAATTATCCTACATAATAAAAGCCTAATATGCAAACTGTCACCTTGACCAGGAGTTTGACTGCTCGCTGTGACATGCACTAACCACCAGGAGGCAGCACAGAACATGGCAGGCATTGGTGACATGGTGCTGGCAGCAGAGGTGCTGCCAGCCCCAATGGGCCCCAACGAGAGTGGGACCATGGCAGGGTGGTGGACAGGTGAGTGGGCGGCACCAGGCAAAGGCGGGTGTGAGTGGGGTTCAATCACCCTGCCCATCACACAGCAGACAGTGACCGGTGGCAGTGGCAGGGGGTGGGGCCACCACCTGACTCCCAGGCAGTGAGGGAGCAGGGCAGGGGGCCCAATCTCAACCAATCACCCCACAGACAGTGACCAGTGGCTGGCAGGCCCTGATGGTCTGATTGGGGCCAGGCCCCAGACTGAGACAGGGACCTGGGGATAGGTGGCAGTGACCAATCTCCTGCAGCACCGGGGTGGAGGGCTGCAACCTTTTGCTGGCTTCCTGGGGATAGGGGTGACAGAAACAGAGGTGCGGTGAGAATGCAGGATGTCTGCCAGACTCTCTCTCACTCCCTCTGGTACCCTGTCCTGGGATACCAGGGCTTGCACTGGGGGAGCCCGCCCTGCATCTGCGCGACCTCTTCCAGGTGAGCTGGGCCACAGCTGCTGGGACGACAGGGGTAGGTTGGGCTCCCTGTGGGTTTATGCAGGAGCCAGTCTGTGAGGCTGGCCAGGAGGGAGCGTGCTGCCTGCCTGGCTTCTGTGCAGTGCCACTGGGTGGCCCAGTGCTGTCCAGAGCCCAGAGGTCGGCAGGGACCTGTCCTTCCGTGCCAGATGCTTGCACTTCAATTGCCGGCCAGGTCTATGGACCACACCCATGCATGAATTTCATGCACCGGGCCTCTAGTGAATAAATAATAATACAAGAATAAACTCTGTCTTGATACAAATGTAAACCCACTTTGCCCCACTATGTATATTCTTCAAGACAGTATACATACACACATATAAAAATGTATTTTTAACAAGCTTTCCTTCCTTCCCTACTTTTCATTGATATTTTTTTCTGTCAGTATACGAAATATACTTCATTTTCTAAATAATTATATAGTATTATATATGCTAGAATTTATTTAACTATTTCTGTGCCATTAGGCATTTAGATCATTTCCAATTAAATGTATATTGCAAGTAAATTTATATTAAACTAGCTGTACTGGGCCATGCATTGCTGTGGCTCAGTCTGGTTAAATGGAAAAGAAAGAAAAGAGAAAGTGCACATTTTTAATATGTTTAATTGCACAATGCTTGTGGGTATGCAATGCGCCCTCCCGGGCAGCTGCCCCTGGCACACTGCTGCCCCGCCCTGCCCGGCTTGTCTGGCCTCACACAGGTGCACCTCTGCAGCCCAGGCCCCCCAGCGCCAGCATGTACCTCCACTCCCCACTGGCGGCCTGCATCCCGACCCTATGCCCTTGACCGAAGTGGCCCAGCTGCTCCTGACTGCTGCTGGCAGGGGCCCTTGCCAAGCTGCCCAAAAGCCAGAGGAAAAAGGAGCTGAGGAAGCTCCCCAGCCCTCACCCACCACACTTCCCATGAGCCCTCTGCCACCGGCATGGGGAAGAGTGTGGCAGCTGCCTGCACCCCAACCTCCAACCCAGCCCCAGCCCGAGGCCCAGCCCTGCACTGGTTCATATTTCGCTACGTGATAATTGTCATGCCAATTTTCAATTGCAGTATGTGCAGTGGCATCCCTGGCAGATCGAGTGAATTCTAAAATTTTGTTGGATAATTAACTGCTTCATCTGCTTCCACAACAGTGTCGATGGACTTGTATGTGACTGCCTGGCTTTGAATGATAGACTGAATAATATTGTTAAGTTCGTAGCATGTGTTGCTTTTACGTCCAACAGATGGCACTGTTTTTCAAAACAAGCATGTTTTTACCTGTCACAGGTGTGATAGCTATATAATGTCGGTATATAAAAACGCACGTATTTGAATGCAACATTGTGTCAAAATTTCAAAGCATTAGGTGAAGAACTTTCGGAGATTTGAGATTTTGAACAAATGAACATGTACATTTTTATTTATATAGTGTAGGGGCCTGGTGCATGAAATTCGTGCATGGCTAGGTGGGGGAGGGGGAAGGCAGATGGGGAGGTCCCTCAGCCGGACCTGCACCCTATCCAATTCTGGGGCCCTCAGGAGATGTGCTACTCATGGCTTGGGCCCACTCCATGTGGTTCTCTGCTCTCTGCCAGGCCTGTCTGCTCCACACCACAGGGATGGGCAAGCAGGCCCTGCTGGGTGCTTCCTGTGGGGTCCCCGATGACTGGCTCATGCCCCCTGTTCCCTCCTCCTCAGCCACCACCCTGACTGAGGGCAGTTGGAGGCTCCCCAATGGTTCTGGCTCACCACGCACCCTCGTCCTGTCTTCTCCAGCCACCGCCCCAGCCTAGGCCTGGCCCTGATGGTGGCTGGGGGGTCCCTGATGCCTCTGCTCACTGCGCCCCCTCGTCCAGTCTTCCGCAGCCACTGCCCCAGCCAAGACCTGGCCTGGGTGGTGGCTGGGGGGTCCCTGATGCCTCTGCCTTCCTACGCCCCCTGGTTCTGTGGTCTGTAGCCACTGCCCCAGCAGGGGCCACCACCATGCCTCCTCCTCCCGTCTTCCACAACCACCGCCCCAGCCAAGGCCCGGCCAGGTCCTTGGCTGGGAGGTCCCGATGCCTTTGGCTCACTGTGCCCCCTGGTCCTGGTGTCTAGGGGCCCCATGGTCCTGTATTCCGTGCTGCCTCCTCAGCCGCCTCCAACGGCTTGCATTGCACCTGGCCCAGCCAGGCCGCCTGAGCCACTGCTGCCTCTGTAACTGCCAGCCTCCATCTTGGCTGGGTCAATTTGCATGCAGCCGCTCTGATTGGCTGGTGGGCATGGCTTACCCATCCCGAAGAGACGGTTAATTTCAATATTACAGTTTTATTAGTTTAGACTAGAGGCCTAGTGCACAAATTTGTGCATGGGTGGGGTCCCTCGGCCTGGCAGGTGATCAGGTCTGATAGGGGCCACAGAAGGTTGGCATGAGGGGGGAGAGGCCATGGGAGGTTGGCTGTGGGAGTGCACTGACTATCAAGGGACAGCTCCTGCATTGAGCGTCTGCCCCCTGATGATCAGTGCACATCATATTGACCAGTTGTTCAGTCCTTCAATTGTTTAGGCATATATATATATATATATATATATATATATATATATATATGTATATATATATATATATATATATATTCTTTTTAAAAAATATATTTTATTGATTTTTTTTGCAAAGAGGAAGTGAGAGAGATAGATAGCTAGTAACATCGATGAGAGAGAAACATTGATCAGTTGCCTCCTGCACACTTCCTACTGGGGATGTGCCTGCAACCAAGGTACATGCCCTTCACTGGAATAGAACCTGGGACCCTTAAGTCCTCAGGCAGACGCTCCATCCACTGCGCCAAATCAGTCAGGGCAATATATATATATTCTAATAAAAGAGTAATATGCTAATTGTATCACTCCACTACATCCCAAGCCACTCCCACCAGCCAATCAAAGCGATGATATGTAAATTAACCCAACCAAGATGGTGGCCAGCAGCCACAGAGCTAGAGCAAACAGGAGGCTTCATTGCCCCAGCAATAGAGGAAGCTGCCTGCCTAGGCCAGCTGTGGCCTCCACTCAAGGCAACAAAGTTTCAATTATAGAAGCCACAGAGCTGAAGCAAGCAGGAGGCTTCATTGCCCCTGCAATGGAGGAAGCTGCCTGCCTAGGCAGGCTGTGGCCTCCACTCAAGACAACAAAGTTTCAATTATAGAAGATAAATAAACCCCAGATACCTGCTTCCAGCCAGCCTTGCTGGGAGCTTGGGTCGCTGCGGGCTGTGGTGAGCCTGAAAACAGCCATAAGCCCCTCACCCAGGATGATTCCACCATAATGGGGAGAGGGTTCTTGCTGGGGGGCTTGGCCAGCCTGCAAACATGCATCAGCCCCTCACCTGGGCTGGCCAGGCACCCCAGCAGGACCCCCCACCCTGAAGGGGCTGTGGCCAGCCTGAAAACAGCCCCAACCTGAAGGAGCTGTGGCAAGGCACCCCAGCAGGGACCCCTACCCTGAAGGGGGTGTTGCCAGTCTGAAAATGGCCCTCAGCCCCTCATCCAGGCTGGCCAGGTACCCCAGTAGGGACCCCCAACCTGAAGGGGCTGTGGCCAGCCTGAAAACAGCCCTCAGCCCCTCACCCAGGCTGACCAGGCACACCAGTGGAAACCCCACCCTGATCCAGGACAATCTTCAGGGCAAACCAGCCAGCCCCCACCCATGCACCAGGCCTCGATCCTATGTGATAAAAGGGTAATATGCAAATTAACCCTAACAGCAGAACCACTGGGAATGACTGGTCACTATGACACACAGTGACCACCAGGGGGCAGATGCTCAATGTAGAAGCTGCCCCTGGTGGTCAGTGCACTCCCAAAGGGGGAGCTCTGCTCAGCCACAAGCCAGGCTGAGGGCTGCCAGTACAGCAGTGGTGGCGGGAGCCTCTCCTGCCTCCTCAGCAGTGCTAAGGATGTCCAACTGCAGCTTAGGCCTGCTCCCCGCTGGCAAGTGGACATCCCGTGAGGGCTTTCGGACTACCAGAGGGATGTCTGACTGCCAGTTTAGGCCTGATTCCCTGGGGAGTAGGCCTAAGCCAGCAGGTGGACATCTCCTGAGGTTTCTCAGACTGCAAGAGGGCACAGGTCGGGCTGAGGGACCCTCCTGAGTGCACAAATTTTTGTGCACCAGACCTCTAGTATATATATATATTTTTTTTACTCACTTTGAAATTTTTTGTAAGAAAAACTCCTGGATGTGGTATAGTTGATTATATTTTGCACATTTAAAATTTTAATATATGCTATCTAATTATACTCTATAAAACTTTACCAGTTTATATAAAAAATAGATAAAAATTTACAAAATTCCTTTGGATTTTATAATCATACTAGAAGCCTGGTAAATGAAATTCATGCATGGAGGAGGGGTGTCTCTCAGCCCAGCCTTCACCCTCTTTAATCTGGGACCCCTAAGGGAATGTCCAACCAGCAGTCAGATATCCCTCTCATAATCGAGGACTGCTTCCTCCTAACTGCTCACCTGCCTGCCTGTCTCATTGCCCCTAATTGGTCCCCATGCCACCCTGATCACCCCCAACTGCCTCTGCCTGGCTGCCTGGTAGCCCCCAACAGCCCTTCTCTGCTAGTCTGGTCGCTCCTTACTGCCCCCACTGCTGGCCTGGTCATTCCTCACTGCCACCCTCTGCTGGCCTGGTTACCCCATGCCGCTTGCTGCTCAGTCATTTGGTCGTCCCTCACTAACCTCCCTGCTAGCCTGGTCTCCACACTCAGCCTGTTCGGTCATCCATTCAGTTGTTTTGGATGTGATGGCCCCTGGCTCTTTATATATATAGATCATTAAGCAAAAGGACATTTCAAACATGTTTTCTTTCCAGTTCTTACACATTTTCCCCCCTCATTTCATTTACTAGCATTTCCAATTGAATGTTGAATGGAAGTAGTAATCAAGCATCCTGGTCTTGATTATATCTTCAATGAGACTTCCTATAGTTTTATCAGAAAATATGATACTATGCTTTTTTTTTAATTAAATCTTTATAGGTGAAAGTATTACTTGTCTTCTTTTGCCACCAATGACCTCTTTTAGCCTGCCTCCACACCCTAGGCCTTCACCAGCCTATTGTGTCCAGGGGTTGTGCATATATGCATACAAGTTCTTTGGTTGATCTCTTCCCACCCATCCACCTCCTCTGCCTTCCCCCTGAGATTCTGCCTTCTGTTCTATACTGCAATGTCTCTGGATCTATTTTGTTCATCAGTTTATTTTTTGCATTAGATCCTACATATGAGTGAGATCATGCGATACTTGTCTTTCTCTGACTGGCTTATTTTGCTTATCATAATACTCTCTAGGTCCCTCCATGCTGTCTCAAAGAGATCCTTCTTTTTTGTTGCTGCATAGTACTCCATGATGTAAATGTACCACAGCTTTTTTATCCATTCACCTACTGATGGCACTTGGGCTGCTATGAACATATAGGTACATATATTCTTTCTGATTGGTGATTCAGGGTACTTAGGATATATTCCTAGAAGTGGGATCCCTGGGTTAAATGGCAATTCCATATTTAATTTTTTGTGGAAACTTAATATTGTTTTTTATAATGGCTGCACCAGTCTGCATTCCCACTAGCAGTACCTTGGGTAGTAGTATGTACTGGGGTTCTCTTTTCTCCACATCCTCGCCAGCACTTGTCATTTGCTTGTTTGTTGATGGTAGCCATAATTACAAGTATGAAGCGATACCTCATTGTCATTTTAATTTGCATCTCTCTGATAATCAGTAACTTGGAGCATTTTTTCATGTCTTTTGACCATGTGTATGTCCACTTTGGAGAAGTGTCTACTGAGGTCCTTTGCCCATTTTTAATTGAATTGCTGTCTTCCTTTTGCTAAGTTGTATGAGTTTATTTTATATTTTGAATATTAAACCTTTTTCAGATGTATCATTGGCAAATATGTTTCCCCATAGAATGGGCTCCCTTTTCATTTTGTTAATGGTTTCTTTTGTTGTGCAGAAGCTTTACATTCTGATGATGTCCCATTTGTTTATTTTCCTCTTAGTTTCCTTTGTCCTAGAAGATGTATCTATAAACATATTGTTATGAAAGATGTCTGAGATTTTGCTGTCTATGGTTTCTTCTAGGATTTTTATGGTTGTATGACTTACAGTTAAGTATTTTATCAATTTTGCATTTATTTTTGTGTATGGTGTAAATTGGTGGTTTAGTTTCACTATTTTGCATGAATCTGTCAAATTTTACCAACACCCTTTATTGAGGAGACTGTCTTGACTTCTTTGTGTGTTCTTGCCTCTTTGGTCAAATATTAATAGCTTATATTAACAGATAATAATGGCTTGGGTCAATTTCTGGATTCTCTGTTCTGTTCCATTGATCTATATGCTTGTTCTTGTGCCAGTACCAGGCTGTTTTGATTACAGTGGCTTGATATCTGATATTGTGATCCCTCCAACTCTGTTCTTTCTCAAGATTGCTGTGGCTATTTAGAGTATTTTTTATTCAATATAATTTTTTGGAGTATTTGTTCTAGATCTATGAAATATGATGTGAGTATTTTAATAGGGATTGCATTGAACCTATAGAGTACCTTGGGTAGTATGGAAATTTTAATGGTGTTAATTATAACAATTCATGAACACAGTATATTCTTCCATTTGTTTATATCTTCCTCTATCTCTTTTGGTGCAGGGGTGTGGGAAGCCACAGAATGGTAGGAATTCCCCATGGCTGCTCCACCCCATCCTGTGCTCTTGCAAATGGACTTGCCTTCTTTTTCTTTCTCCTTTGCTTTCTCTTCTGGTACATTCTTATTTATTGCTGAGCTGCTTGTCTATATTTCGCTTGTCTATATAATGACTCGGCAGTGCCCTCCATGTCTTCTAGTCAGCAAAGACAATAATGGTGAGACAGGACACTTTTCCTTATCACTGGTAAGATACCGACATGGTTGAAAGGGCTCTCTGTTTCTGCCATAAGAGTTTGCTGGGTTTCTTTTTCTCCTCTAGTTATTTATTTAATTGCTATAGAATAGCCCATTGAGTGATTGTAACATGGTTCTGAAAGATCAGTCTGAGGCCGAAAACCAGGACTACAGGCTTTATTAGAAGAATAGAACCTGCCAGCGGTCTCGCAAAGAGAAAAAAAGGGCCCACGTGCAGGGGTGGGCGCTTTTTATGAGGGGTGGGAAGGGCAGGGGCTTAGTATGCTCGGCGCACACTGATTGATGGCTTACTGTGTTGTCATTATGGGGTCATGGCTTAAGGTATATGGCAGGTGTGGATTGGTGCTTCAGTGTATGGTTAATCACTCAGGTATTTCCGGGCTCAAGGTCACGTAATGCTCCGCCCATCAGTTGATTAAATGTGTAATTACCTGACCAAAGAATAAGATGATTTTTCAGGTCTTGAAACAGTTATGCCAAGTTATGACCCCAAAATATTGTTCTAGTTTGCACTCCCACCAGTATAGGCTAACCATGCCTTTCTCACTGAATCCTTGTTTTCACTAACACACCATTTATGTCTTGTTAGAATTTATAGCAGAAGGCATAAAGGTGTGATGATGCTATTGTTATTTTGTTTTCTATATCTGTGTACTTTTTATTACTGTGGTTTATTTAGTCAAGAGTAGAAAGACACTTCTCAGATCGGTATTATCTAGCAAGTTTAAGTATAATTAAACAAGTTTTTCAGAATCTTGACTTCAGTTGGGCCACTTTTTGTTTTTAATCCTTTTTTTTTTACATATTGATACATATAACATACTGCATATTTTAAAGTGTACTATTTGATAAATTTTGACATATATATCATGAAACCATCACCACAATCAGCATAATGAACATTTTCATCAGCCCCAAAGTCTTTCTTGTCTCTTTTTATTTCTTTTCAGATCCTTCCTGCCCTACCACTACTTCATCTGCTTGTGTCACTGAAGATTACTTTAAAATTTGTAGAGTTTTTAATAAATGAAATAATCAATTATGTATTTTTGGGGGGGGGGTCTGGCTTCTTTCAATCAGTATATAACTATTTTGATAGTCATTGATATTGTTGCGTTTCCAGTTTATGGCTATTATAAAAAAGTTACTATCAATATTTGTGAACAAGCCTTTCTCTTCACTCAGGTAAATACCTAAAAGTGAGAGGCGGAGTCAGTATGGTACAGGTATGCTTAACTTCTCTAGATACTGACAAATTATTATCTAAAGTGGCTATGCCATGTCACATCCTACCAGCAGGATATGAGAGTTCCATTCCTTCCACTATCAAATGGTATGGTCAGTCTTTTTGAGTTAAACACTATAATTCTAATGAGTGTGTAGCATTACACATCTCTTTGTGTTTTTAACTTGCATTTCCAAATGGGCTACTTTGATGTTGTAAGGAGGCGAGGTAATATAATGGAGCTGCTGTGTCCCTTTATCGTTCTATGATGCTGGATAAATTATATAATATCTCTGTGCCTTGGTTTACTCATTAAAAAAATAAATATGATGAGAACTGTCCTACATACTTTAACAAAGATGTTATTAAAATTCAAGGACATACTTTGCAAACTGCATAAGTATTAGATATTATGATGATGGTTAAATTGCTGCATAATTTTTGGCAAATCACTTCAACTTATTTGAGGATTACTTTCCAGCTGTATATATTAAGGGGCCAAATAAGGTGACCTCTAAGTTTTCTTCAAGTACAAAAATGTTGTTGTCTAAAAAATTCAGTGCTAATGTTCCAATATCACATATATTTAACACATTTATGGAAAAGCACTCCTTAATGTGGAAAAAATGATAGCTAAACATTAAAAAAATCATATGCACTTTGTAATTTCTTATTATCTTAGCTATGTCAGATTTAAAAATTCTGCCACAGATTTCTACTTTTGTGTGTACTATGTCGAGGTAATATGTCCTTCCTTTGTGTCTGTGATTAATCTGACCCAGAGAGAAAGCAATTTTGGTGTTAACACAGAAACTCAACTTCTGTATTCCAAAATTTCAAAATAATGTGATATTTTACTAAATATTATGCAGTCAGTCCAAAGTATTTTTGTAAAGTTTAAAAAACTACATTTGGTTATTCAGATAAAGATGCAGGCTAACCTTGCGATGATAAAAGGTCTAAGAACACTTTTATTTGGGTTTGCATATAAATGAAACAATGTACGGGAACACCTCACTGAAATTGAGAAGACCAAGGGAACTGCAGTATAGAGCTATTGGGAAAATGTTAGGCTCCTTAGTTTAATAATGTTCTACCAAACATCTATTTTATTGCTTAAAATCAGGTAAACAAATACTGTGAGATTTGATAGAATAGCATTTCAAAGTTGATTTTGAAATTATTAAGAGATTTAAGAATATAGCTTGTTGTACCTAACCACTGTACAGATTCCTTAGTAATTGTCTCAAGCACATTTATTCCCTGATCATTTTAGTGACTTCATTGATATATTATGATATAGTTTATATATTTTTATTGATTTTAGAGAGGAAGGGAGAGGAGAGAGAGAAATAAAAACATCAATGATGAGAGAGAATCATTGGTTGGCTGCCTCCTCTATGTCCCCTACTGGGAATCTAGCCTGCAACCTGGGCATGTGCCCTGAATAGGAATCAAACCATGACCTCCTGGTTCATAGATTGATGCTCAACCACTAACCACACTGGCTGGCTATTATGATACTGTTTATCTGCTTGATTTGAAATGTCCTCACAGGGACATGTTTGTTTTTCTTCAAGTTTCCTTGAATACATTATAATGTATGCATATTCCATAGGGTTTAACAGTCATATATTAAATAGAAGAGAGATAGTAGAGAGTAGGAGTCAATTTCTTTCTTCATAATCTCTGTAATTTAGCAGGTTGAAAGCTGATAAAGTTACATCATTGGTCTCCCATTTTTGCTTAAAAATGCATATTTCCAACCATTTATTTCAACATACCATCATCTTTCTTTAGTTTCCATACTTCATTTCTAAGCTTGATATTATTGGATTTGTTTTGCCAGCAGTTGTAGAATTACAATAATAGCTTCAGTTCTCCCTTCCTGGATTCATATCTTTTGGTTAAATGAATGGAGTAACTGCCCATCTCTTAATGCTGGGTTCAATCAGATGACTTGCTTTGTCTAATAGGATGTTTGCTGACCTGACACAAGCAGAGTTTTGAAAAGGGCATCTGTGACTTGCTCTGTGATACCTCCACCATTACCATGAGAATATCTTTGGGTGAGTTTGCTGGAGGATATGAGAAATGTGGACAGAGCCATGCCACCCAAGTCATGTTTAGTCACCTGCAATGGCCAGCTGACCCCCGTGTTGTGATCTAGTCCAGCCAAGATAAGCAGAACTGCTAAGCCATCCTCAAGTCACCCCAGATGCATGAGCTATGAACACTTAACATTCTCTGTCAGTGAGGCTTGTGGCTGTTTGCTATGCAGTTATCTAATCTAATAAAAAAGTAATATGCAAATTGGGCATCACTCTGTTACACCCACAAGCTATGCCCACAAGCCATGCCCACCAACCAATCAGGAGAAATATGCAAATTAACTCAACTAAGATGGCGGCAGCCACGGAGTTGGAGTTGCCCCAGGAAATGGAGGAAGCCAGGGCCCATACTCAAGGCTACAAAGTTTCAATTATGGAAGATAAACAAACCCCAGATACCTGCCAGGCTGCGACCTTGGGTTGCCAGGGGCAACCTAGACTTTGAGCAGGGGTGGGAGGGACAAAGGCAACAAAGTTTCAAATATAGAAGTTAAATAAATCTCAGATACCTGCTTCCAGCCAGGCACCCTAGTAGGGACCCGAACCCTGAAGGGGTTGTGGGCAGCCTGAAATGGCCCTCTGCCCCTCATCCAGGCTTGCCAGGCATGCCAGCAGGAGGAAATACCCCAAGGGGTCCCAGACTGCGAGAGGGCACAGGCTGGGCTTAGGGACCCCTCAAGTGCACAGATTTTTGTGCACTGGGCCTCTAGTGTCACAATAAGTAAGCAAAAACTAAGTTCCATCTCTAAGCAACTTCCTTTCATGTACATAATTTTTAAAAACTAAGACAGAATACAAAAGTATAATAATCTAAAACAAAAACACATAGACATTTTGTCAAATTTTGCAACTCTATCAGAAATCACCTGCATTGATAGTGAAAAAAAGTTTCATGCCTGTATTGTTTGACAAGATGGATTTATTAATACCACCAAACCTTTTATTAGGAAGGATAGAAACCAGAGACAGAGTTTGATGCTTTTCTGACTTAGAAAAAAATCAGGTACGTTTCTTATAGAAAAATGAAATTTTATTGTTAGTTTGAAATCCAGTTAGATTGTATAATTCTTAGACAGTGGTTCTCAACTCTGACCACATATTAGAAGCACTGGGAGCAAGTTCCAACAACACCCATGCCAGGGCCCCCTCCCAGACCAACTCAATTATCATTTCTGTGAATGAGACGCAGGCTAACATATTGTTTCACAGCTCTCTCAGGTTTTCTAATGCAGAGCCTAGGCTGGCAGATGCTACCCTCGCAGGAATGATACATTACAGAGGGGATACCCGTAAACATTTCAGTCTGACCTTAAAAAGTAGGCTTCTTACCAAAAAAAAAAAAAATAGCTCTGAGTCACGTCTATGGTTACAAGATTTGAAACAGAATGATTAGAAGACACGAAACATAAGAACACTGACTGAAGGTCCTTTTCTTTAACCCAGGTAGGAGTTAAACATCTTGGGAATACTCCCAGCATTTGTTTTCATCTGGCAATTTCTACTTATCTTACACAGTACAGCATGTAGTTAGACAATATCTTCACTTCCCAAAGCTTCTCATTACTGCTGTTTAAGCCTCCATGCTTCTGCATACCTCAGAATGTACTAACCAGGGCTGAAACACAGAAAAGGTATCGTCTCCTGAAGTCAAGAGCTGGAGCAAAAATCACTGACTTGGAAAATGGCAATTATGATTTCTGTCTCCTTAACAAGTTGAAGTACTGTTTTAATGCTTTTAATGGTAGTATTGCTTGCTAGGATAAGAATTCTAGCTCCAAATCCAGATAGGCCTGGGTTAAACATCTTATTCATCTTTATTTGAACATCATCTTTATTGCTTAGTAATTTGTTTTATCATTTTATAAATGGGGATAATAATGGTCACTTGGTCACAATGTTGTTTGGTGTGTTAGATAACATCATGCAGAAAAGTACTCCCACAGTTTTAGCATTAGTAGTATTCAATCAATGTTACCTATAAAAGTGATAATAGCTGTTTTAATTATTATTATTTTATAAATGAATTTATTTTATTCTATTCTATTGGGAAATTCTTTATAATATTTAGGCCATTATGTATTTTCTCACAACTCTTAATGTCATTCATTTCTCTCTTTTTTACATTAATTTTCCTTTATGGAGTAACACAGAATAAGTTTAATCTCTCTACCTCATGAAGAAACTTCAACTATTTGAAGATCTATCTGTCATGTTTTCTATTTTGGACATTTTTTCCCTTCTTCTTTCTCCTTCTCTGGTTAGGGTACCTCTGTTTCATTACATGCAGTCTTAAGAAAGAGATAATCAAAATGAATTAGTCTGACATGGCTGCCATAACAAAGCACCACAGCTGGGTGGCTTAAACAATGGAAACTGACTTTGTAACAGTTCTGGGGGTTGGAAATCCAAGATCAAGGTGCCAGCAGGGCTTCTCCTGAAGCCTCTCTCCTTGTCTCACAGATGGCCATGTTCATGCTTATAGGGCGTTCTCCTGCTGTAGGTGTCTATGTCTAACTTTCCTCTTCTTATAAGGACACCAGTCATTGAATTAAGGTTCACCTTAATGACCTCATTTTAACTCAATTACCTCTTTAAAGTGCCTTTTCCAAATATAGTCACATTCTGAGGTACTGGAAGTTAGGACTTCAACATATGAGTTTGAGGTGGGAGGATGATACACACAAGTCAGCCCATAACTCTAAACTTCAGAGTCTTCTCCCAGGAGTTTGAAACCAGAGCACAGTGATGGAGGAGAACATGGCAAGGGATTCACTATGTCATGTGTGTCATGAAGGGTCTTTCCATTCGATCCTCAGGGCTGCCCTGTCTTGGTTTCTGTGCTTCATGAAACCTGATCCTTATGCTTTCTCTTCTAGGTGCAGTCTCTGTATTGTTGGGATAAATTCCTTTCTTTATCCCTTTAAGCTAGCTAGAGACAATTTCTATCATTTGCAATACAAAACCTTAACTAATACATTCCCTAAGTCTGTTCCCCAAATGCAGACTCTAGACAACTGGTGCTGGAAACCAGCATCACCCCTTGTAAGTCCTCATGACCAGAACCAACAAGTCCTCAATTTGAGTTGGGCCTAAAAAACTGCTTTAAGTGTGTGTGTGTGTGTGTGTGTGTGTGCGCGCGCGTGCGTGCACATGTCTGCAGATAAGCTTTACAATTGGTTTAAATTATTTATATGCTTAATGTTAATATTAAAAATATGTGCTATGAAAAAATTAGGAGAAATTGCTCAATGGTTTTTTATATTGTTTTTATCACAAAAATCTTTATTAGAGACAAAATATGTTTGTTTAGTTAACTATTACGATCCATGATGAAGACCACAAAAAAGTTGCATTAGAAACAGTTCCAATGCAGCACAAGTTCTCTGTGAAAGACAAGTGTGGCTTGAGAATAAAAGGTTACAACTGGAAGTCAAACCCATAATGCTTAATTCACAGGCTATTGCAGACTGCCAATTGTACTAAATGTTTGTTTTCCCTTTTTAAAAATTGTTTAGACTATTTTAGCTGGGCACATGGCCACCCAGAATGAAGGTGACATTGTCCAGCCTCTCGAGCAGCCAGGGGTGGGCATATGACTGTGCTCCATTGGGTGGAATAGGTGCATAAGTGGGATGTGCAACTTCCAAGGCCTGTACCTTCCCTTCCCTTCTGTTCCTTGCCATGCACTACTTATGGATCTGGTGAGCTTCCTTGGATTATGCAGACAAGGGCAATTCACCAGAACAACAGTATGCCAAGGGAGAAGCAGGGACATCTAAGGATGTTATGGGACAGGCCCCTGGTACCAGTGTGGATATTTGTAAGATGAAGAAAAATAAGGTTCTTCTTTGTTTTGGACTCTGTATTTTGTTTTGACCCTCAGCAGTGTCTATGTCCTAACTGATATGGTAGCCATAAATATACTTCCTATTCTTGAGTATATGTTGGGGTAATAGTGGAAATGGGGCTATAATTATATCCATTGCTCATAATTTATAATTAGTATGCTCAGTGAACAAATGAACAACATGTATGATATTCAGCTCTATCACACATTAAAGTGAGAGGAAAGGCCTCAATTTCAAAAAGAACCATTCTATTACATTTCAATTTCTTTAAAAAATGCCAGTATAAGCTGTTTCCACGATTCCAAATGGTCAGCTACAGTAGCGTGTATCGCAGTCCACTAGTTTTGTTAATAGCTCGGTTCTGTCAGTTCAGAGATCAAAATAACTTATTAATGTTGAAAATAAAATAAATTTTTGAGAAAATCAAACTAGTGCAAACAACTCTATCACTGTGTCTATGACTCTTTTCAAACACCAAATGTTCAATTTTCTTCCGTTTTTAGAGAAAAAAAATGACATCATATTGGGCATAATGTAAAATCACACCCATATGCTGTAACAGAAATGGGAATGCTTCCCGGAGTCTAATGCAACCAAAGAGTGGAAATCATTTGTCCCAGCTCCCAACTCAAAGCGTACAATAGTCCATCCGTGGAGTGTGATATGTTCCTCGACTTCGCCTTTGCAGAATGCTGAAAGTAGTCCTCAGTTGGAAATTTCTCCATAATTTCCATCTAAATATGCAGAACCATTTGTCAGAGCCATAAAACATGTTCTGCCAGTTCTGATGACCTGTGATTGTCAGTTAGAGTTTTATCTAACACAATAAAAAGGTAATAGTAAAACCATTTGGTCATGGAACAAAGTAGCCAATTGGGCTAATCTAAACTAAGTCTTTATTTTTTAGGTCGATGCAGATTTTTGGTAAAAAATATTGCAAATGTTAAAGTCCTTCTAACAACTGCATATACTTTTTCTTTAAAAATCCTCCTGAATTATTTTTTTTAAAAATTTACCTAAAATGGAAAGTCTCTATGTACATCCAATGTTCAATAAGTGGGTTTTTTACTCTGAAAGCTAAAGAAACACTACTTATTTTTTTCCAGAGTTTACTTTCTCAGATTCTTCAGGGTCAGGATTCTTAACTGAGTTCCATGAGTGAATTTATGAGACCACGAGTCCACTGAAATGAGAGTCAAAATTTTGAGGATATAGTTCCATAACTGTCAGCAGATGCACAAAAGCATCTATGACTTTAAAATAGATTAAGAACCTATAAGGCATTGAATGTTAGATACTAAATAAGAGTTGAATATAACCTGGCTCTACAACATTAGAACATAAAAGCAGCTAATTCTTTGGAATGACAAAAGCAGAACATCTGTTGCAACAGTCCGTGGTTTTCAAAACCTTGCTATTTTCCTTCAAGTGTACAAAGTCTTACTTGCTCTAAGATACTGAAGCCAGGGCCCTGCAGAGGGTGTTTAATGGAGAGTATAATTCAAGATTGGAATAAGAGTTTGATGTTTACTGCACCAATTTCAAAGTCCAGCTGTAAATATACTATAGTTGAGAGATGGAGCAATGTAATCTTTTCAAGCTTGAAAAAATAGTGATGCAAAGCCAAATACTTCGAGCTGTTTGCTTGTTTAAGAAGAAATCTATTTCAAGATTTGATTACCACTAACTCAGACAACGTTTTCATCACTAAGTCCTTTCAATTCCATATCATGTGTTTCAAATTTGGTCTGCATAACTTATTTTTGTTCTACTTTTCTGTCAAAAACAATATGGAAATCCTAGGTTATATAATTGAGGTCTTGGAGAGGCAATGTACATCTAGCCAACCAAAATAAAATGAAAGCTATTATCATGAAACATACTTAAGGAAGCCTATCCTTTGTTCAGTTATGAGTGCCAACATTTGTGATCTTAAAATGAAGTCAAAGAAAACTAAAATGGGTTTTCCTTAATGCAACCATGTGCAAAATCACTCTTTACTATAACAGATGCTCTGTAAAAATATTTGTGCATTTTAAGTATCCATGAAAAGAAATTCATTTTCAACAAAAGAATAAAGCATTAATTTTATAATATACCCTGAAAGCTGAAATTATTCTATTTACCCTCTTTTTTGGAGGTTTATTGACATCCCCATTAGACAAATCAAGTGAAAGAGTTTGCAATCCCTCTTTATAACAGCACAAACACTGAAATTTCTTTCTCCTCCTTCCTTGTATCAGCTTGATCACCCAATTCATTTGAGTTACTGCTAGCAGAAAAATGTTGCATTTCTATAGGTTTTTTAAATTCACATATGTCAATACTCTAGGAAGAAGAGGCTACCAATGAGCAGAGCTGTGAAGACAATGGTGGAGTCTACAAGGAGGTGTCTGCTGGGCAATACCTGGGCATTGAGGTTGCTTTGTGGAGTGCTCAAAGGGAGAGCAGGTCACTCTTCTGATAGCCGCCTGACAGAATAACAAAAGCATTCCAACATGCAGAGAGGTTGACCATTACTAGACTGTCCATTTCCATAAAATTACCATAAAAATGCTTAATAAAGAGAAAATGAACAGCAGATGGATTCTAGCTGAGACTTCATGAAAACACCCAGGGAAAGAAAGAACAAAGTCCAGTCTTCCCAATGTATGTGGAAGAAGTGAAATGTTTTCCTAACGTTTTCCGTAAATTTCAACATTTTGGATAGAAATATGCTGAGGAAGAAAGATTAGCTCCAGTTTTCTCAGAAAGAATCTTCCTTGCAAATAATTCTGTGTGTTTTGAATATGTCAGGTTTATGTTGTAAATCATTTCTATATGGTAATTTTGAAGATGTTTTCTTTTTCAACCCATGTGTTATTTAGAAGTGAGTTTTTTAATTTTGAAATTTATCAGTTTCTTGTCTATTTTTAGCTATTGATTACATTTATAATTTTATTTCATTGGCTTTCTTTTTGTTGAGTTATGCATTGTGGTCAAGTATATGATCAATTTTTGAGATGTTTCAACGTGTGTTTGAAATGAAAATGTATCTACTATATTTGTAGGACTGTGAACATATAAAGTGTATGTATATTTACCTGTTTATATCAATAATGTCAAGGTTAATAATTCTAATGTTCTTTTCTTAATTCTTACTAAATTTGATTTGTTGAATCTGTCTTTGAGAGATATTTAATTTTTTTCACTATGACCTATCATTGTAGATTGTTAAATTTTCACCTTATATATCTGCAAGTATTTTTGAGACTATGTTTTTAAGTCATTGTGGAATCAGAACAATGAGGCAAAGAGGCTTCCTGGTGAATTTATCATTAAGTAAAGTCATTCTTAATCTTTAATAAAGCTTTTTTCCCCCCTTAAGTCTGCTTAGTATATTTCAGCTTTGCTTTGGTAAATAATTTATCTGGTGTTGTAATCATCACTGGTTGCCCAACCTGAATTTATTTATCCCTCCTACTTCTAATAGAACCTCAGATTTGCTCAGGTAACCACCTCTTTCCCATGTAGCTAAGTGAAGGATGAGTCCATTCGTTTTTTAGTTGATTAGCTATTGGGCATGAGATCCAATGCTGGCCAAAATGAAGTGTGCTGGTAGGTGGGGAGCTGCTGGGAAAGTTTTCTTCTCCTGAGCAAGAGCATGGTCTCCAATCTCTGCTTGAATATTGCAGTTTCTGGTATGGCACCCGAAATTGCTACAACCATCTTGCTATAAGCCTAAAAATCATCTCAGAGGATGTCAGAGCAGAGAAACAGAAAGAATCCAGGCCCTTCATGTAACTGTTTGCCTAATTCCTATTTGCATATCTTTTTAATTTTTATGTGAGACTTTTCTTGTGGTGCGTTATGTAAACTGAATAAAGTTGAGTTTATTTGGACCCAAACACAGGGTTTTAACCTCTTAAAAGGTACATTCATCCATTACATTAATTTAATAATATATTTGCTTTTATTTCATTTTATTTTGCTGTTTTAAATTTCTATCTAATTTCTTTGGTTTTTTAATATTTTGCTTTATGTACTTGGTTTTATTTGCTTTTTCCCTTGTATATTTTTTGAAAGTTATAATATATATATTTTTTTATCCTTTGAGCAGTTGCCTTTAAAAGTAAGAAAACTTCTTGATACCCTTGCTGGTTTGGCTCAATAGACAGAGCATCTGGCCTGGAGACTGAAGGGTCCCGAGTTCAATTCTGGTCAAGGGCACATGCCTGGGTTATGGGCTTGATCCCCAGTAGAGGGTGTGCAGGAGGCAGCTGATCAATGATTCTCTCTCAGCCTTGATGTTTCTATCTCTAGCCCTCTCCATTCCTCTCTGAAATCAATAAAGATACATTAAAAGAAAAAGCTTCTTGATGTTCAATACCAGTTTTGTAAAAGCAAAATTTAATGCAATCTAAATGTTAGCAGGAATTAAATAAATCATCATACATAAAAATAATGCAATGTTTATAAGCAAATTAATGGTAATATTAATCCTCATGACACCCTAAGAAGTAGGTGTAATTATTCTTATTTTGTAAATGAAGCTTAGAGGCTGGCTCTAAATATTTTATTTAAGAAATAATTTTTTTTCCTGAAATTACAAGTATCTCAAGACTCAATTGTAGGGAAAAACTGCAATTATCATTTACAGAGCAAAATTCATTGTTAAGTTAAGACATAAAAGTGTATCACACACATTTATTCTCACCAATTAATTGTTATTGTAATTAAAATATAATTTATTCAGACAATAATGATATCTAGGGCAACCGAATTTACATTGAAATGTTTTCAGCTTTATTATGAAACTAGGGGCCCGGTGCACAAAAATTTGTGCACTCGAGGTGGAGGGAGTCCCTCAGCCCTGCCTGTGCCCTCTCACAGTCTGGGACCCCTCAGTGGATGTTCTATGATGGCCCCAGTCTGTCAGGCGCCTTCTGTGTGTGTGTGTGTGTGTGTGTGTGTGGCCACTGGAGACCTGCCCCCAGCCGCATCTGAGGCTCAGAGCAGTCCTCCTGTGTGTGTCTACCTGCTGGGGGCCTGTCCCCAGGAACACCATCAAGGCTTGGAGCAGGCACCCCCTCTATGTTGATCTCTCAGACTCTTGCCCTCCCCTGCATGTTGTTCTCTTTTTTGAGCGTGGCCAGGGCTGGGTGCTGCCTGCCTCCCAAGCTTGCCTACTGCCCATCTTCCTCCAGCCACC
>PVJC01006928.1:0-53195 GCA_004026665.1 Murina feae | reverse complement strand
GGCTGGCCTGACCATGAGGCGGGGTTTTCCCTGCTTTCTGGTGGCTGGAGGAAGATGGGCAGTAGGCAAGCTTGGGAGGCAGGCAGCACCCAGCCCTGGTCACAGCTCAAAAAAGAGAACAACATGCAGGGGAGGGCAAGAGTCTGAGAGATCAACATAGAGGGGGTGCCTGCTCCAAGCCTTGATGGTGTGCCTGGGGGCAGGTCCCCGGCAAATAGACACACACAGGAAGACTGCTCCGAGCCTCAGATGCGGCTGGGGGCAGGTCCCAGTGGCCACACACACACACACACACACACACACACACAAAAGGCGCCTGGCAGACTGGGGCCATCCTAGGACATCCACTGAGGGGTCCCAGACTGTGAGAGGGCACAGGTCGGGCTGAGGGACTCCTTCCACCCCGAGTGCACAAATTTTTGTGCACCGGACCCCTAGTGAAAGCATATTTCCATGGCAGGATTTTATTACATAGCAGAGCAGTACTGGGGTTTTGGAGATGCATGAACTTGGTTGGCTGCTGTGTTTGTTTAGGTTCAGGATACTAGAAGGGTATGACTCAATTAAGTCAAACAATATCCTTATCAAGAAGAAGAAAAAGTGGGGAATCCTATATAATAAAAGCCTAATATGCTAAGTAGCTGTGACTGTTCAACCAATCAAAGCATAATATGCTAATGATATGTTAAGGCCACTCAACCACTATGACATGCACTGACCAACAGGAGGCAGACAGTCAACCGGTTGACCAGTCACTATGACGTGCACTGACCACCAGGGGGTAGATGCTCCGACCGGTAGGTTAGCTTGCTGCCAGGGTCTGACAGATAAGGACTCAGTGAGATGGACTAGACACGCCCTGGAGCTGTCCCGTGGTCCCTCCCCAGCTGGCCAACCTCCCACGTCCCTCCCATCCCTGATCATGCACTGGTGGGATCCCTCGGCCTGGCCTGAGCCCTCTCACAGTCTGGGACCCCTCGGGGGATGTCATAGAGCCAGTTTTGGCCCAATCCCATAGGCCAGGCCGAGGGACCCCATGATGCACAAATTCATGTACTGGGCCTCTAGTTTATAATAAAAGCACAACTTTATCAGATACTTATGTACTATAAAAGAGGTTGTTAAGCTATAGAGGACTTAGTGGATGAAAGCAGTGGCTTAAACTCACAGGAATGGAATTATGTAACACTGGCCGGTTCTGCTCACATTTACCTTGTTTCCCCGAAAATAAGACAGTGTCTTATATTAATTTTTGCTCCCAAAGATGTGCTAGGTCTTATTTTCAGGGGATGTCTTATTTTTCCATGAAGAATGCGGTACACATTTATTGTTGAACAAAAAAAAGGAAATTTTTTACCTGTGTGTCCACACAATGTGCCTGACTCCTGTCCCGCGCGACTCACTGTCTAATTTTGAGTCAGCCAGACTCCATCAGGGCAGAGCGAGCAGCAGGCGGCAGCTTGTCCTGGTGGCGGCGCGGGCTCTCTGATTAAAAGAGACCTCGCACTTCCTGTCTGCTCCAGCTACGCTGCGGCCAACAGTGAGCTGCGTGGCGGCACCTGCCGCTACAGCCTAGAGTCCAGAGTTACGGTAGATTTGGGGGCTTTATTATCGGGGGGACTTATTATTGGGAGGCTTATGTTTGGGGAGGCCTTATTATCGGAGAGGTCTTATTTTCGGGGAGGTCTTATTTTGAGGGAAACACGGTAGAACAAGAGTTCTTTGTGAGCACAGGCCAAAAGAGGGCTCCAGCGCTCCCAGTCTCTCTCGCTCTTCCCCTTGCTAATTGCCAAATGCCAGGTGGAGCTGGAGGGCACTGACAGACTGAGTGTTCCTAGTGAGTCTCCTATTGCATCTGGCAACACTCGCATGACTCTCCCCGAGCTCTGCTGGCTGCCAGGCACTGCCTGTGTTCGTGGTGTCTGCCAGTACACAACCCATTAAGAGCCGTGGGGAGAGCACAGGGCTTTGGCAAACGTGCAGCTACATGGCACACCCCACTCACTCAAACTGCTTTGGTAGAAGCGGGGTGCATCTCTCCCACTGATGCTGTGATGAGCCCATTACAGAATACCTGCTATGGTGTCTCCATAGGCACCTTTATTAGAATGGACTCTGCTGTCCAATGGCACTGATCATTAAAACTTTTAATGTGCAGCGTAAACTTTTCTCGCCTTGGCTTGAGGCAGTTGCTGCCTGCCCTATTTGGCAGTCACCATGAGTCGCTGTGAGCACGAGTGAGGTTATTGGCTGAGGAGTAAAACAGAAGCTGAATAAGTTTGGCTCCCAGCACACTTCAGGGCAGAGCTTTCGGTCCCAGGGTTAAAACAACAGAGAAAAGCAACAAAAATGTCATTGAGCAGTGCATCCATGAATGGCCTTGGGTGCCCAGTGGGGGCGTCTGTGGCTCGGTGTTGAAGATGCTGCTGCAGACGTGCAGTGCTCCAGATCTGTACTCATGTCTCTTTAGTCTCCAAATCTTAGCGTGAAATATTTAGTACCCCAGGAAAGCCAAATTAATGGCAAGTCAAAGTAATTAAGGCAAAGTAAATAATCTCCAAGGTTCTCATTCCCCGTGAAACTAATTTCATATCTTATCCTTCATCTGTTAAAAATAGTTCTCTGCTAATTCGAGATGCCCATGCTCTGTTGGTGAAGTGCACTTCAGTTCTATTGAAAGATGCAGAGCAGAGAGTTTTCAATTGGGCAATTTTTTTTTAAGAGAGACATTTTGGCACGAGGAGGGCATGAATCTCTGGGTGAACTGAGATTGGATACAGCTGTGGCCAGGCAGCTGATGAGCCAATAAGCTTATGATAACTCGCAGCTGGGGTAGCTTTTTCATTCTTTCAGTGAGAACTCTGTGACCATCCTTCTATCCCAGTGGTTCTCAACCCTCTGGCCCTTTAAATACAGTTCCTCATGTTGTGACCCAATCATAAAATTATTTTCGTTGCTACTTCATAACTGTAATGTTGCTACTGTTATGAATCGTAATGTAAATATCTGATATGCAGGATGGTCTTAGGGGACCCCTGTGAAAGGGTCGTTCAACCAACAATGAGGAGATTAGTTTAACTCCTCTGTAGGATTTTGAATGGCCATAGCTTGACTGTGTCTATGTCTACAAGTTTAGAAATTAGATCTGTTTAGCTCTTCTAAGCAATGGGCACATTGGGACTTGAGCATCATTTCAGTTATCTATCACCTTAAAATAATCATGACAAACAAATAAGGGAACAGTTGTGAGCCTATGATTTTTAGACCTCAGTGTACCAAAGCCGATCTCTCCACAACTGAGCTATTTCAGTGACAATACCCCCATTGTCCCAGGGCCTGAGAGGACATGGCGCTTTGGCTGGAGTACATGGCCATGACACTGTGTGTCCCCACGCTGTTGACACTGCTTTAGGATTTATTATCATGACAGCAGTGGTCTTGATCAAATGAGAGAATTCTTTATCTTTGTGACAAGAGAGTATTTTGGTCAGAAAGAACAGAGCTATTGGAAGAGAAATGTTTCACATATAATCCGTAGTTACCTACAGCTGAAATATGAGATCATTATCTTGCTGTTGCTCACTTTCAAATCCCTTAGTTACCTTTTTCTCTTCAAAGAGCAGCCTCCGCCCTTTAGTGCATCATGGACCTATCCTCCTAGAGAAAAGTTGTTTTGCTTTAAAAAAAGTTTTGGGGTGGCAACATTTGAGTGAACTAGGCAGTACAGGCACACTTCAGAGAGATTCTGGGTTTGATTCCAGGTCACCGAATCTTTTTGCTGGTGGAGGGTCTTGCCTTCAAATTATAAAAACCCCCAGCATCTGTGAAATGCAATAAAAGCTAAGACCTCTGCACTATGGCTGGGGTCATAAAGTAAGTGTACTTGTTTGTGGTTGATAAAATTGCATTTGCTTCCCCTGTCAGGACACTTGCTGGGAGTGTGCGGGCCTCGGCCCACAGTTACTTGGAAATCTAAAAGCTTTAGTAATTATTCTGAAGGGGATGGCGTTTTTTAAAGTTATGTTTCTTGTTGAAAATGACTTTTTGTTCACAGAGATGAGTAAGTGCTAGAAGTAATTGAAAATGACTTGAAGGAGGGTAGAGTGGAGGTAAGGCATGTTAGCTGCTGGCTGATACTATTGCTGAAAAGCAGGCGGTTTTGTTAGATTTTTATACACTGTATGTGGTGTAAAGAACAAACCTTTCCATTTTTTTTCCCCAAGAGGCATGATGTTATCTTAGTAATTGAAAATAATCTTCTAAAGTTGCTCTTTAACTAGATTTACACAATCCCCTTTCAAATCAGCTGTTATCTGCCCTTACATTTCACAGTAAATGTTGCTGTCTGCACAGCCTCTGCTAACAAGAAGATCAAGCGTAACTCTTTTCATGATTCAAAATAAAGTGTTTCTATTGTAATTATCCTGGCTCCTGGTTGTGCTGTTACAAGCGGGCTCATTTCTCAGCTGGGTTTATGAGGACGTTTCATAGTGGAATTAAGGCCTTCTGTTCCAGCAGGGCTTTCTTTCACAGACATCTTACCGGTTTCTCTCATTTAAATGTTTGTTACGTTTAAATATAATTTTTATTTAATTATAAATGTCAGCCCGATAAATTTAATAAAAATAAAATAAAAAGCTACTTACAACAACAACAAAATGTTTTCATAAATATTTCAGGGTATGGTCTGGTATTAGAAAGAGGTAGTTTTGGGGAATTTTTATCCTGCTATACTTGGGTGACACTTGAGAGGCACTATATCCCCAGTTTATATCTTCACCGACCTCATTTTGGAAAAATTAGAATAAACACTACACCTATTAAATTGCAGAAGGCAGGTTTTAAACAGGTGTTTGATGATGGCGGTGAGAGAGGCGAACATTTAAAGGTGCTGCCAGGGGATGTTGTGAGAAGCTATGGAATCTCCTTTGGAATTCTTAAGGAACATTGGAAATTCCCATATGTATAGATATAAATTCTGTATGAGTCTGATAGATTTGTGATAGCGCATGTAACTATTTATAGATTGTGTTTACATTTTAAAGTTGTTATGTTATTCCTCTTGCATAATTAAAATCCTTTTGCTTATTATAGGCTAGCAACATTTTCAATAAATCAAAATTGCTAATTATTTCCTCAAGGAAGATATCAATCAAGCCATAGAAAGATAAAAGGACCTTTAGTCCTATTAAGTTGGAGTATCTTATCAATCTTAAACTATACATAGGAGGAATTTGTTACTGGTATTAGGGAAGTGAATAAGGCCTGAGGGTTGAACTAAGGTTGGGGTTAGGCAGGGAAGACACTAACTAGTTGGTTTTCAGACATCTTTTGAATATAGTCCACGTGGCTCCACCTCATAATGTCAGTTATGGCTAGATTAAAGCCCAACTCTTCCATTTAACAACTGTGTAAATCCCTGAGACATTTTAAGCCAAATTTCCCTTCGGTGCAAAACAAAAGATTGGACAAAAATGTCTTTTTAAGATTCTCAACTGCTCTGAAGTGACAAATTTGTTAAATCTGAGTAATATTTAGTGCACTTATTTTCCAATGATAAAGAGAGTGGATTTACGAGCTATAAACTATACAGTTTGCCTTTTTTAGGCTACCCATTGTATTGATCCATTCTATTAGTAGGGATAATTGAGAATTAATTGAATTATTTAGATACCTTTTAAATTACATGAACAATAATATAAATGTTCCACAAAAATGCCTATTCACAGGCTTCCTATAATGTGACACCATTTCCCCTTTGCACTATCTTCTAACTTTAGGTGGAATGAGTATTGTTTTGTATTGTAAAATAGCAAGAGAGTGGATATCTTGCCCAATTCTCCCAGCTGGCCATCAGCAGTGCCTTTATGAGACTGTGGGATTCCAAGCGAGTGCTTGTTCCAGAGTATTAACTTGATCTGGTGAAAGTAGGCACCACTGGTTTACTCTTACTGGAAGCAAGAGATCCAGATTGTGCATCTACTTTTCTTTCTATCTTGTGTGTTGTCTTCTTTAATACTTACTACGCTGTCACTTAAAAGAGTTATAGGGCCATGGCTAATGGGACTCAGTTGGGTATCATCCCATGAACCGAGGAGTTGCTGGTTTGATTCCCGGCCAGGGTATGTGCCTGGGTTTTGGGCTCGATCCCTGTAGGCCATGTTTAGGAAGCAGCTGATTGATGTCTCACTCTCACATCAATGTTTTTCTCCCTCTTTTCTTCTTCCTTTCTCACTCCCCCTCCCTCTCTGTTCCTCTCTCTCTAAAAATCAGTTTTTAAAAAGAGGTATAGGAACAGTCATAGGGAGTCCAAATCAAGTAACAGGTGAGAAAGTTGATAAGGAAGAAACTCAAATCTGATCATTTAAAGGAAGCTCATTTATACCCAACCTCAATTATCTCAGGAAACTGAGACTTGGCTGTCCTGTGAAATAAATAATAACTCCCAACACACATACTCCTTCCTCTTCGTGACAGGTGGCTGTTGACAGCCCAGGGAGTAAAGGGAAAACTGAAGAGAGACATGTGTGGAAGAAATGAAAATGACATTTGCCCTGGCGCTCCAAACACAGAGAGAGCACACTGGAGAGAGGGAGACGGAATTGGTAACAAAGTTTAAATTGCCCCGGAGCTGCTTTAATACACGAGTTTCTCGCTTAACTGGAAATGCTGCCAGATGAATTCATCAGACTTTTGCCAATGTTGAGCTGTCCCTCAAGACATCTCTCAGCAGCCATATCCATCTCAAACATACCGAGGCGCATTAAACATGAGTCTTCTACTCGCACCAGTCAATCCAGTTTTATCTGACATTTACTTTAGGGAAAGGAAAGAAGGAGGAGGGTGTGCATTAATTAGGTTTCCAGGAGGTGGTAGCAGGACTCAGAGAGGAGCAGGGGTTGTTTTTATTTTATTGTTTTTGTTTTTCTTCCTGTTCTGTTCCTGACTACTTGGGACACTGTTTCCAATTCCTGATGCTGTAAAAGTTTGTAGTATTGCACTAATTGAGGCAGAAAAGTGACACAGATTTGGCTTAGAGTGGTGAGAACATTGTGAACACTTAAAAATGCTATATACAGCAAGAATCCTGGGTGATCCATCTGACACAAATGAGGGGAAAGAAGAGGAACCACAGGCCCCCTAGTTGAATAGGGAGGAGTAGCGGGTCCTAACTTAGTGAGATTCATTGAAAGCAATCCAGTCTAATGCAGTAAAGTGAGATGACACCCTAAGATAATGATTGGGAGTATTTGTAACATGCCAATTGAAAGTCATTTCTGTGAAAATTTATAGTTTTATATTCTGTCATAGAACAGCGTGGTGTTCCCACGATATGAATAGCGAGTTGCTGCATTTATCTGAAGCAATTGCAAAGTGTTTGGAAAGGCGACATGTTCATTTCACGGTGTAGAAAGTTGAGGGTATTTTCCTATGAATCTTAGGTATTTTCTGCATTAGTTTTTGTATGAAATAACAGTGGTTTCCTTTGAATTGAAAACACTTATGAAATTTTTACTATTGCACTCCCGAGGAACTTGCTTTACCTTACCTCAGTTTCACTGTGTCTGAGAGAAGATTAGGTATCTTGTGGGCATTTCTGTTGAGGGAGTGCTGTTTCCCGGAAATAAAATGAGAGCAGGAGGCAGGATGACCCTCAGGCCTCTTCTTGGGACTTCGAAAATTTCCCTAAAATGTTGATAGTCACAACTTTTCCCCCAAAGTATTAATAGTTATACTTTGCCTTTTTTTGCATCTCAGAAATTTGTGGAAAATAAATGAGATAATAGTTTAAATGTTTGAGCTCTTTATAGGGAAAAAGCATAAGCAGCATAATGCTCACTGCCAGGCAGGTCGTGCTTACTTCTTTGTTTTCTCTACGTCACACACTCTGAGATATTTGTGATCCTGGGAGTAAAGTCAGGAAAGCACGGTACCTCTCCACCCCCTGAGAATATTTCCCACAAGTCCTGTGCAAAGGGTCTTTTTCCTTTTTATATGGTGCCTGTTGTTTGGGTTCCTTGGAAATTTTCATTTTTGAGCTAGTGTAATACAATGCAGAACATTGTGGCAAAGAGAAGAGGTTCGAAGGGAGGAATGATGGCAGAGGCAGGCAGTATGGACAAGTGCCCGTGTAGTCAATGGACCCTAATGGGAACAGACTCCATCAGTGCGCTCGGGATGTGTAGTGCAGGGGCAGTCTCTAGCTGCAAGGGGTGGGGGCGCAGACAGACAGCAGGCTATAGCAAACAGCAAGACTTCTCGCCTCTTCATACTTCAGGAGAGTTCAAAGAGGGTGCATGGTACTGGCATTCATAATGATCATCAAGAGCCACTGAAACAGAGTGAATTACAATCACTCATCTGCTTTAGGGGCCAGGACAGAGTATAACTTGTTGCATTTTAGAAGGATTTCGTTTTTAGAAGTTTTAAATAAATTTTAGCATGATGCCCTAACCAGTTTGGCTCAGTGGATAGAGCGTCGGCCTGTGGACTGAAGGGTCCCAGGTTCGATTCCGGTCAAGGGCATGTATCTTGGTTAAGGGCAAATCCCCAGTAGGAGGTGTGCAGGAGGCAGCTGATCAATGTTTCTCTCTCATCAATGTTTCTAACTCTCTATCCCTCTCCCTCCCTCTCTCTAAAAAAATCAATAAAATATATATTTTTAAAAAATTTAGCACAGTGATACTTTCCAGCTTTCTGGAAGGTACTTAATCAGACCACCATACTCTTTGATGATGGTATATAATTGAAGTGTTTATTTCATTATGTAAATGGAAAAAAATTGACCTATGTTCTCACAGTGCATCATGTATGGAAGACAGTCTTATTCATAACCTTTCAGATGAGTAGATGATTCTGCATCTAGGGCGGTACTCCCAAAGCCCCTCAGTAATCCCCATTATTGCACATTTTATGATACTCAGGCAGATATTATTCTCCTGATAGAATATGTGCCTTATAGAGGTGGCGACCATGTCAAGCATGTTCATTGTTGTAGTTGTAGCGTCTAATACAGTATGTAACACATAGCAAATGCTCAACAATTATCTATTGAATGAATGGATGTACCTACCTGTAGTGCAGCTTGATTAGCCTGGGTCTTAGATGGGTTCAGACACCAAACAAAAGTATCTTAAGTGTTGCCTATAGCTACATTCTGAAGAGATATCTCTCTATCCTCCCAAGGTACTATAAAATGCCATACCAGTAGAAACCATTACGGTAATCTTTATTTTTAAGATGCCTATTGGATGATTCCAATGTGCAGCTTGGAATGTCAACCTCTGATGTAGAGTTTTACAATTACATTTTACTCAGAAAGAGAGTGGCTTCTCCATCACTGAAAGTTAAATTTTGAGACATTTCATTTGTAGGCCTGGTAGAGACTCAGCATAGTATGAGGGGCAGAAAAAGTTAGGTAAGATAAGGTCAGCACCATGACAACAGGAATATTGTCTGCCTTGCTGTCCTGCCCCAAAATCTAACTGGACTTGAAACAAACAGAAAATATTTATTTATATGATTGTTTTTTAATTATTTGTTACTATTTGCACAGTATTTATTTGTTATTATTGCTACTAATATTATCAATAACAACATTTATTGAATACTGATTATCCTCTAGAAATATTTCATTTAACCATCTCATTTAAGCCAAATTAGGCACTGTTTTATCCCTATTTTACAGATAAGGAAACCAGGGATTATAAATAAGTTCAATAATTTGCCCCAAACCATTTAGGTGGTTAGTTTTAAATTAAACCTTTCATTTTGAGATAATTGCACATTCACATGCAGTTTTAAGATAATATAGAGAGATCCCCGTATACTTTGTGTCTCTAAATGGTAACATCTTCCAAACTACAGTACATATTACAACCAAGATTCTGATACCGATCTCATCAAAATGCAGAGCATGTCCACCACCACAAGGATCTCCACGCCACCCTTTTATGCTCCCACCCATCTCCTCTCTCCTTACCCCTCCCATGGCTCTGACCCCAGCAACTGCCAGTCTGCTTTCTACATTCTATGACTCTGTCATTTCATGATTGTTATATAAATATTGTGTGTGGTCTCTGGGGTTAGTATTTTTTTGCACACCACATAATTCCCTGGAGATTCATCTAAGTTGTTGCTTCTACCAATAGTTTTTTTTGATTTTCTTGCTGAGTAGTCCAACTTTTTAATCACTTTTCTGTCAGAGGACTTCGGACTCCTGGGTTGTCTCCACATTTTGATTATTATGAATAAAGCTGCTGTGGACATTTACGTGTAGGTTTTCTGTTTGAAAACATCCCAGGTTTTTGGTCACTGCGATGAGTGTGCAGGAGTACGTGTGGCTGGTAGTTTCATGGTAACGACTCTGCCACACTGTTTTCTACAGTGGCTGTTCCATTGTACATTCCCACTAGCAAGGAAGGAGTGCTTTGAAGTTTTCTGTGCAGGGTGGACTAGTCAAGTGAATTGTGTTCTGGGATTTATAACAATGATGTGCTTTCTTTTATGCCTCAAGCAGACAGAGTTCTGACGATGGGAAGGAGGGAGAAGCATGTGACCCCTCAGTTTTCTGTTGTGAAGAACCAAGCAGCAGGATGTGCTGCATGGTGAAGCAAACATCCTTTTTATGGGGTGAACAAGAACATAAGCAGCATTATGCAGTCGGTCAACAAGAGTTATAAGTGGAATTTAGAGTCAGCAATCCAAGACTGTCATTCAAAATGTAAGCAGATACATAGAGGAAATACTCCAGCTTATGGCCCCGTTCTGAAAGTATGGACTAGATTCATATGAAGAAAACCTGGTCACAGCAGGATGAGGAAAAGAAGCACAAACTGTCTCAAGGAAATAAAGACCAAAAGAAAGGTGAAGCATGACTATTACCGATGGAGGGATTGTACTTCGCACATTTCAGAAACTATTTTAGGAAGGACCATTTGCATTACATCTTAGAATTTAACCAAACCACTTGGCTGATGTTTTAAAGACTCACCATCGTAGGCCAAAGACATAGAAGAAGAAATGCTGAGGGTGTATTTGCTTTTCTTCTCTCCCCTAACAAATCTGTCTCCACAGCATATCTTTGCCTGTAGGCAGCTGTGATCAACTTTCTTTCTTCCCCTGGACATTGAGGTGCTGATCTTAATTCTTAAGGATACAATTTTAAGATAAAAAAATCAATTATATTACCATGTAATACCAGTGGACAATTAGAAATTGAAATAAAAATGACGTTTATAATAGCACCCAAAACATGAAATACTTAGGGATAAATATGACGAAAGATGTGTAAGACCTGTACACTGACAAACCATACATAATGTTCATGAAAATTAAAGAAAACCTAAATAAATGCCAATTTATAACTTTTACATAGTCAGAAATCTCACAATTTCCCCCAAATTGATATATAGATTTAATGCAGTTCCAATCAAAATGCCAGCTGTCTTTGAAATTTAAAAGATAAATTTAAAAGTCACATAGATACAGAAAGAACCTAGAATGTCCAAAACAATTTAGAAAATGAACAAAGTTGTAAGATTAAAACTACCTGATTTTAAGAGTTACAAAGCTCAGTAATCAAGAGTGTGGTGTTGGTATCACAACAGTCAAATACATTACTGGAAGAACAAGAAAGAGTCAGAAAGAGATCCATACATGTAGAGACAACTGATTTTAGATAAAGATACAAAGGCAAGTCAGTGGAGAAAGGACTGTTTTCTTCCACAAATGACTCTGAAACAACTCTGGAACAAATGACTCATAAACAAAAAAATGCACATTGAATCATATTTTATAGTATCTCTATATATAAAAGCCTAAGCAACCAGCCAACTGTTCCACCATTCAACTGGTAGCTATGATGCGCAATGACCACTAGGGGGCACATGCTCAATGTGCAGACATGGAAATATGGAGCAGACTGGTGAATCTCAGAGGGAAAGGGGAGTGGGGGGCAGGAAGAGATTAACCAAAGATCTTATATGCATACTAGAGGCTCAGTGCATGGATTTGTGTACTGGTGGGATCTCATGGCCTGGCCTGTGGGGATTGGGCCACAACTGACAGTCCAACATTCCCTGAGGGGTCCTGGATTGAAAGAGGGTTCAAGCCAGGCCAAGGGACCCTACCGGTGCACAAATCTATGCACCGGGCCTCTAGTATGTAAATAAAAAGAACACAAAATAGATCACAGACATATATGTAATCCTTAAAACTAAATATTGTAGAAGAAAACATAGCAAAAATGTGTTGTTTTGGGTTGGATAAAGATTTTGTAGATGTGAAACTAAAAACTCAGTTCATAAAAATAAATTGATAAACTGGACTTCATCAAAATTAAAAATTTCTGCTCCTTGAAAGGTAATGTGAAGAAAATGCAGAGATAAGCCATAGATTGGGAGAAGATATTTACAAATATATGGTATCTGATAATGACTTGCATTCAGAACGTGTATAACTTACTCTCAAAACTTAATAATAATTAAAAAATGGGCAAGTGATTTGGACAGATGTTTTACCAAAGAAGAAATATGGGTGGTAAATAAACACATGGAAAGATGCTCAAAATCATTACTCATTAGGGAAATGCAAACTGATATCTCAGTGAGATTACATTAGAATGGCTATAATTAAAACATCTAACCTTGTCTAATGTTGACAAGGATATGGAGGAAATAGAGTTTTATTCACTGTTAGTGGGACTATAAAATGGCAAGGATACTTTAGAAAATAGTTTGGCAGTTTCTTAAAAATTTAAACATATAGAACCAGATGGCAGCACAGGTAAATGTAGTACTTGCATCCTTCCACAACCACATCAAAATTACAACTGAAATACAGAACAGCCATCATTTAGAACTGCCTGAAATCTGGCTGAATGGCACCCTATAATGAGAGAATTGAAGAATAAACCACATTAAGACTAGTAGGAGGAATGGAGATGTGGAACAGGCTGGAATGACACCCTTGTGTGGTGTGTTTTTAATCAGAAGGGATATCTTGGCTGAGAGGCCTTCATTGAGGAGCAAGGGGTCCCAGCCCCATACCAACACCACTGTCACCCCAGGGTTTCAGTGCTGGGAAGAGAAGTCCCCATAACTTTGGGCTGTAAAAACCAGCAGGGATTGTGGCTGAGTGACAGAGGCTGCTGGAGATGCAGCCAGTTCCTCTTAAGGGGCACAAATGGACTTTCTTAGACTCACTCCCTCTCAGCTTCCAGTGCTGGGACAGCAGCTTGAAAGGATCCAGGGACATATGGCCAGAGGGATTAAATTGTCTGGTATCAGGGCAAGAACTGGGGAGCAGCTTTCTCCCAGATAAAAATGCTGGCAGAGGTCATTGTTCCTCAGCTGAGACTCCCCCTACCCCTACAGTGCCAACTGGCAGACCATATCTGAGTTTCCATTAACCTGGTGCACATACTGTTCCCCCTGAACTGGTGATTTCTTGAGATCCCACCCCACTCAATTCGCAGTCCCTCCCAAGCTGTTTGCAATGGCTTTTCCATATGAGTGGCCTATTCTGTCTCAGACTTCAGATTTTCCTAAAATCTCTCAAACAAATAGCAGCTGGACTTAGCATGCCCCATACCTCTTGCTAAGTGGCCCCAGGCCTGGCACTAGCATCAAGGTTCACAGCTTGGCCTCTCCTGGACACCTCCAAGCCCAACACAAGTAGCAGCCATCTACAGATTGCTCTGTAGCTTATGCTGGGTGGCCTCAGGCAAGGCACAAGCAGTTACTGACTTTGCATCTCCTAGTAGGACCCAGAGCCAGTGCACCTGGTGGATAGTTTCAGACCACACCAGATTACAACCCTACAACATCCAAGAGCAACATAATCCAGGGGAGAAATTGATGAGCACCAAAGCCCCACTGAAGCAAAGTCGGTCTCCATAGGGATGTCTTCTGCATAACAGCACTTCCACTGTAGTCATAGCTGGACCTCATAGCCAGTTCGCCTGGGGCTCAATTCTTCTTAGTGACACCAACAGCAATGGAAACTCAACTACAACAGGACAGTGCATACTACCACACAGAGGTGCAACTAGAGTGCCAACTAGGTGACTGGGGAGGCTGAGCCACTGGTCCCTATAGGACTTCTGCCACACAAGTCCACTTTATCAATTCTATGAGACATAGCAACTCTACCTTATACACAGAAACAAACACAGGAAAGCAGCTAAAATACAGAGACAAGGAAACATATCACAAATAAAAGAACATAATAAATCTCCAGAAAAAGAACTAAATAAAATGGCAGCAAGCAAACTACTAGATAAAGACTTCAAAACAATCGTATAAGGATGCTCATGGAACTTAATGAGAGCTTCAAGGACCTTAGTGAGAATGTTAAGGAATTAGAACATCAACAACTGAAAACAGGACCAGTCAGAAATGAAAGATACAACTAACTGAAAAGAAGAAAATTTACCAGGAAATCAACAGTAGAGTAGAGGATACCAAGAATCAAGAATCAAAACAGGGATTTGGAGTATGAGGAAGCAAAAAAAACAGAAAACAAAAACAAAAACAAAAACAAACAAACAAAAAAAAACAAACCACCCAATCAGAACACCAAAAAGAAAAAAAGAATCCAAAAATATGAGGATAATGTAAGGAGTCTCTGGGACAACTTTAAGCTTACCAATATTCCCATTCTGGGGGTGTTGGAAGGAGAAGAGAGGGAGCAAGAAATTGAATATCTACCTGAATAAATAATGTTAGAAAATTTCCCATACCTGCTGAAAGAAATAGACTGACAAATCCAGGAAGTGCAGAGAGTCCCAAACAAGAGGAACCCAAAGACACATCATAATTAAAACGCCAAAGGTTAATGACAAGGAGAGAACCTTAAAAGCAGCAAGAGAAAAGCAGTTAGTTACCTACAAGGGAATGTCCATATGATTGTCAGCTGATTTCCCAACAGGAACTTGGCAGGGAAGAAAGGAATGATAAGAAATACTCAAAGTGATGAAAAGCAAAGACCAACAACCAAGATTACTCTACCTAGAAAAGCTATCATTTAGAATTGAAGGTCAGGTAAAGAGCTTCCCAGACAAGAAGCAGCTAAAGGAGTTCATCACCACCAAACCAGTATTACATGAAACGTTGAAAGGTCTTCTTTAAGAAGAAGAAGAAGAAAAAAAAGATAAAACATATTAACATTAAAAAGGCAATAAATACATATCTACCAACAACTGAATCTAAAAATAAATAAAAAAAACAAAACACAAGGAATCAAATAAACAAAATAATAAACTGATGAATAAAATAGAACCAGATGCATGGAAACATGGAACAGACTGATAAATCTCAGAGGGAAAGGGGGAGAGATTACAGGAACAGATCAACCAAAGGACTTATATGCATATTATAGGCCCAGTGCACGAATTTGTGCACCAGTGGGGCCACTCAGCCTGGCCTGTGGGATCGGGTTGAAACCAGTTCTCTGAAATCCCCTAAGGGGTATCAAATTGCAAGAGGTTGCAGGCCAGGCTGAGGGACCCCACTGATGCCCATTCGGGGCTGAGGAGGGATGCAGGAGGTTGGCCAGCAGAGGAGGGACTGCGGGAGGGCTCCAGGGCATGTCTGGCCCATCTTGCTCAGTCCTGATTGGCCAGACCCTGCCAGCAAGCTAACCTACCAGAGTGTCTGCCCCCTGGTGCATGTCATAGCGAGCTTTTGAGTGGACTTAGCATATCATTAGCATATTATACTTTGATTGGTTGAATGGATGACCAGACACTTAGCATATTAGGCTTTTATTATATAGGATATTTATAGCCCATGGACACAGACAATAGAGTAGTGAAGGCCTGGGGCAAGGTGGATCCTGGTGGAAAAGGGCAATGGGGGGAAATTTGGGGAGCATCTCTAATACTTTCAGCAATAAAGATAAAAAATAAATCCTATCTAATAAAAGAGTAATATGCAAATCAACCATCACTCCATCACAAAGATGGCAGTGCCCATAGCCACAAGATAGCAGTGCCCAGTCCCCTCAGCCCTGCAGCTGGAGTGTTGGGGCCTGTCAGCCCAGCCAGGGCTCATGGGGACCAAGCAGAGAGGCAGGATCTGCCCACTCCAGTAGTGGATCAAGCCTCGCTGCCTCTGGAGTATCTGGAGCTGAGTGGCAAGGCTGGAGTGTGTAGGCCTGTCAGCTCAGCCAGGGCTTGCGGGGACCAAGTGGAGAGGTGTGATCCACCCACTCCAGTAGTGGATCAAGTCTCACTGCTCTGCAGCCTCTGGAGTGTCTGGAGTGCCATCGCTGTGGTGACCCACAAGCAGACAAGTGTGGCCCGCAGGCAGCACCCAGCAGGGCCTGCTTGGCTGTCCCTGCAGTGATCTGCAAGCAGGCAAGTGCGCCTGCAGACAGCACCATGGTGTGGAGTAGGCAGGCCCTGCAGAGAGCAGAGAACCATGGGGAGCAGGCCCAAGCCATCAGTAGGACATTCCGAGGGCTCTCAGTTTGGAAAGGGTGCAAGCAGGGCTGAGGACCCTTCTCCCCCTGCTCAAATTTCATGCACTGGGCCTCTAGTAATAAATAAACATAGATCTACCACATGGTCCATTTTGACATCTAGATATTTACCCAAGAGGAAAAAAAAGTGTCTATACCAGGGGTGGGGAATGTCCAGCCCATTGGCTGTCTAAGGCCTATGAAATCATTTGGTCTGTCCCTGCCAACACATTAGGGGTGAGTCAATTAAATGTTTGACCAAATATAGCAGGCTGATTTTTAAGTTGATAATTTCCATGGCCCGCAAATGTTATAAATATCAAAATGGCCCTTGACACAAGAGTGGTTCCCTACTCCTGGTCTATACAAAAGCTTGTATATGAATGTTCATAGCAATACGCTTTGTAATAGCCAAAAACTCAAATGTTCTTCAACAGGTGAAAGGACATTCATTGTAGCACAGCCATGTCTGTGCTGAAAGTATACAGGAGTAAAATGTAACGAATTATTGACTCATGCAGCTACATGAATGAATCACAATATAACTATGCTGAGTGAAAGAAGCAAGGTGAAAGATAAAAGTACATACTGTATGATTCTGTATATTCAAAACTACGGAAAATGCTAACATATTCATTATGTCAGAAAACAAATCAGTGGCTGCCTGGGTATGGAAAAGGTGAGAAGGAGAAATAACAAAAGGGCACGAAAAAGGGCATTTGGAAGTAATGGATATGTTTATTATCTTGATTGTCACAGTGGTTTTACAGGTATAGCCATATGTTAAAACTTACGAAATTATATACTTTAAAATGTGCAGCGTGTTGAATTTGAATCATTCCTCCATAAAGCATTAAAGTTCTGTGGCAGACTGGAGAGCAGGAGTGGTACAGGGCATTTTGTAGGCACAAAGAAAGGAGTGGGTTAGTTTTTCTGGGGAGTCAAGTTGGTAGAGGCTTTCCAGGGAAGGTGGTCTTTGCCGAGCTGGGAAAGGTGAAGAAACATTTGTCGGAACTGACAGGAAGACACAACACATTCTAGGTAAGGAGGCAGTTTCAGAGAGGGCTCATAGGTGTGAAGGAACTTGGCAATAAGTTTGAGGACTCATGGAGAGGTTTAGCATCCTGGCAGCCATAGAGGTAAATGAAGCTAAAGAAGTAAGTAGGTGCAAGACCATAGGAGGTCTTGCTTGTCATCCTGAAGTATTAAACTTTTAGCTTACAGGGACAGGGGAACCACTGAACAGTAGCAGATCATATTCACTTTCAGGAAGATTATTCTCTTATTAGAAGGAATGCTTATATGATAATTAAAGATTCTAGGATTTTAGTCAAATAAGAAGAGATTTTTCCATTGATAAATGTTCCATATGAATACTTCCTGTGAAAGTATTTTATTTTAAAATAAAATACAGTGTGAAAGAAATTTGATCACATGGAAGATATGGTACCAGGAGCCAATGGTGCAGACACATACACATGGACATGCATTACTGGATTTCTCTCCTATCCTCATCACCCCACCTGTTGACACAGAGGGCACATTCCTCAATCTTATTCCAAGGCTTTTTTGTCAAAAGGTTCCAGATCAGAAATCTTGCCTTAATCTAAATTATGAAAGTGCTTCACTGCAGAATCACATCAGAATGGATGTGAGAACCAAACTCAGCAGCCTGGAGATTTTGAAGGCACCTCTGTGTGGTTGAGCTTCAGTAGCCTAACACTAAAGACTAGGCCTGCCTCTCCCCGGGGTGCTTTGAAATGCCTCTTGTGGTGTTTGAAAGCCAGCATTGCAAGGGCTGCTGATAATTCCTCAGCTGCAAGGTTACACCTTGAAATCCCTGAAGGGATGCTGGAAATAAGAATTTTGGCATGAGTGGAGCATTTAAGTCCAGAGCCCTCTAATTACCTAATCTGCTTTGATTCCACTACAAACATTTCCACTTCCTGATCACCTTTGGCCACTAAACCCAGAGTATGCCATATTTGTTTACCTGGTAGGAAAACCTTGTTTTTTCCTTCTTACTGAGAATGGAGCTTTAGCCATATGTTTTGGAAAACTAAGTTTTCAAGGGATACTTCTGTGTGCATCTGGGGAAAACCTAAATATTTTGCCTCTAACTTTTAATGCTAGTGGTCTAGTACTCTTTTAATTGTTATTTAAAAAATCATATCCAGCATTTGCATGTTTGTTGAGTATTGGGATGGTGATGCAATTAAATTTCATAGTATACTAGAGACCCGATGCATAAAACTGTGCAAGAGTAGGCCTTCCTTCCCCCAGCTGCTGGCGCTGGCTTCCCTCTGGTACCTGGGACCCGGGCTTCCCTCACAGCTTTGGCTTCATCTGGAAGGTCATCTGGAAGGATGTCTGGTCTAATTAGCATATTACACTTTTATTATTATCCTATATAATAAAAGGCCAGGGACCATAAATGTAACAACCAGAACGACTGCTCAACCAGTTGCCATGAGGTACCACCTCTTGGTACCTCCCCTCCTCAACTTCCCCCTTCCCCACTCCTACCCGAAGGTGAACAGAGAACCTTGGGGAAGCTGGTGGGTGGTGGCAGGGTGGGACTGGGGACTGCTGAGTGGGTGGAATGGCTGACCTCTTGTCCCTCCCTCTGGCTGGCTGGCAGACTGTTGGGATCCCCAGCTCATCCCCAGCTGCTCAGGAGCTCAGGCTGGTGAGGAAGCAGGTGCCAGTGACTTCTCCTTCATGTGCGTGCACCAGATTGGTTGCTGATGGAACATGCTGCCCGCTCAGGGCCACTCATGCTGCCACTGCTGCTGGGACTTGCAGCACTGAGGGAAGCTGTGGGGCATGTCCAAGACCTACCCACCCTGGTGGCAGTGGCGACATTCAGCCTGGGGACTGATCGCAGACGAGGCCTAGGGACCCTACCAGCACAATTTTGTGCACTGGGCCTCTAGTAGATTAAATTATTAGGGTATATACATCATCATTTGATTTTAATTTCCATTTTATATGCTGGGAGGATTAATATATTCAGCAAAGAATCCTGGATTCTTAAGCTCATAAGTAAAATACAATGAAATGAAATGATGGTGAGAATAATTTCATTTGTTTTAAAATTTAGCTGTTGATGACTATTTGTTGAGTTGCTAATTACTCAACTACCTTAAAATATGGAGAGAACGGAATGTGTTTCTTATTCTCATTATTATTGTTTTTACTGTGACTCCTAGTTCAGAAAATAACATCAGGCACATTCTCAGAGATCAGGGGTTTGAGTAGGCTTTAAATGAAGTCAAACCCTACTAATTGCCAGGTAAGGAGCAAGGCCAATCCCCTGCTGGGAATAAGTGCCTCTCTCTGCTCCCATGATGCGGACGTGGCCGTGCTGTTGTCATCGAGCCCAGCATTCCCATGGCTCCTTTCTCCAAGGTGAGCTCCAGCCTGGGGCCCCTCTTCATACCTGTTTAAAGATACAAAAACAAAGTTATGTTTATCTAAATATGACACAAATCTGTTATAAAAATATAAGCATTTCAAACTTTAGAAAACCTTTCCTGAATAGGCTTTGACTTGATTAAAGAGCTATGGGAAGTGGGATCTTTTTAATTCCTCCCAGGAATAACTGTAGCTGAATATGCCCCCTGCCTTGCTCTTATTAACATCAAAGTATATTCACATAAATAATTTCATTTAAATGGGACTGACTCCACTCATTTATAATAGATCTTAATAAAATTCAGATAAAGGAGGAAGAAAATGCTCTGTGTAACTTGATGAGAAACCATTATATAATAGCCATTATATAACTGATGATGATGATAATGATAGCTGATAATTACAAAGTATTTGCTGTGTGCTGGGCACTTTTTAATGTGCTTTTCATATTGTTACTAATTTTATGCTTAAACAATTCTATGAGGTAGATCCTCATATTTTCCATATAATACAGATCTAGAAACTGAATTTCAGTGAAATGAAATAACTTGGTATTACATGGCTTGTAAGTGGTGGAGGAAAATTCACACCCAGGGAGTCTGATGATAGAGTCTGTGTTCTGAAATGATGTATGATATTGCCTCTTAATTATATAATCTTTTGAAGAAATCATCTTAAAGACTCGAAGTAAGTTATGATTTAAATGGCATTAAGAGCTAAAATAAAGCAGTAATATGGCTGCAATTTACTGAGTACTTACTATTCCAGGTACTGTGCTAAGTACTTTGCATGTACTATGTGGTGTTTTGCACATTTTATTTAATCCTCTTCATAATGTTTGAAGCAGATATTATCATTCACATTTTGTAGATGAGAAAAATGAGGCTTAGAGAGGTTTACTGGCTTGCTCAAGGCCAGATAGTAAATTTGAGATAGGATTCAAAGCCAAGTCCTTGACTCAAATGCTTTTGTTTTTAATCTTGAGCTAAAAGGTAATGAAAAGAACCAAAATTGGACTGTTTCATGTATAAGCGGCTCTATTATATAAGTCATACCATTAATTTTGAATTTTTAGTTAAAATAAATAACTCATACATATCAGAATGGTTGCAGATTTTCAAATGCTTTTATCTTCACATTAAAAAATGTTTCAAGCAATGGGACTGGTGCATGAGCAATGATTTGAATTATTGATCAGTGTAGTGTCATGGGCATCTTTAATTATCTGATAGAGTCTATGTCCTTCTTGAATAAAGTATGTGCATACATAAAATAAAATACATAGGATGACAAGGAACCGGTTATATTGAAGGAGTTATCAAATTATTAAAACAAACTTATTTTGTGGTAATACATGTGCTTCTTTATTAACATATTCTATTAGATCTTGCTTTGGGCATAATGGCCACTGTAATTATAAACTGGTTATGAACCTAGATGATATTTTGAAATATCAACAATTACAATGCGAGCCCTTGCCGGTTTGGCTCAGTGGATAGAGTGTTGGCCTGCGGACTGAAAGGTCCCAGGTTCGGTTCTGGTCAAGGGCATGTACCTTGGTTGTGGGCACATCCCCAGAGGGAGGTGTACAGGAGGCAGCTGATTGATGTTTCTCTCTCATTGATGTTTCTAACTCTCTATCCCTCTCCCTTCCTCTCTGTAAAAAATCAATAAAACGTATTTAAAAAAACACACAATTACAATGTGATATGAAAATTCCTATGATTTCTGTTGGTGAAAGTTGCACAAATGCTGCTAATGCTACTCTGATTTGTGGTCTAAATTCATAACTGAAGCAAATAGCAAATGCTAAATTTCAGTGAGCTATTCATGAAAATATAGATCTGATTTTTTCCCATCTGAGTTTACGTACCTCCATGAATTCTATCTATGGACCCCCGTGGGATCCATGAATCCAGATTAATGAACTCTATAGCGTTTTGGTTAATCTTATGCTCTTCAAGTAAAGTTATCCAAGTTGATGTGCTGTTTACCTCTAGACCCTCAAAACTTTGTGCCTCGACATTGCCAAATGGTCTGGGTTCCCCTTTACTGCCACCCTGTAGAGGTTCTTCCTGGGCCCGAGGAAGGCTTAGAAGTGCCTTTATGTTGTGAATTGGTTATTTGCCTACTCACGAAGTTTGAAGACTCAGCCCTTAGATCTTTCAGTTCTAAAGGGAGATGACAGTAGCAGAAATACACTTTCAAGGTTGAGGATGGGATGACACTGCCTAGGAATCCTGCTCATGAAGGGCAATAACAATAATAAAAGCAGTAAATGGGAGACTTTGATGCTGAAAGTAAATTTATTGACTTTGCTACCATGATAGAATCTATTAGACTATTACCCTTCCCCATATCTTCTTTTCATGCACAATAATAGTATCATATTAGACCATACCCATTGGTTCATTTTTTTCATTCAGAAATATTTATTGTCTACTATGTCCCAGGCACTGAGTTATCAATTTGTCTATCAATTATAATTCCATAGTTCTTTGAAATTATATCCAACTTTTAGTCTAGGAATCTGAGATGTGCAGTGGTTTTGATGTGCTTGCAAGTGGTAGAGCAAATCATTTTACTTTTTATACTGTTGCCATCTACTCTTACAGCTCTCCCAGCCTTACCAGCTGGAGGGGAGGGCTCAGTAACTGAACAATTTAGCTGCCTGATTCCCAGGAACTTGTAAGACACCGCGGCACAGATTAACATGATATATAGGAACAGTGATTTTCAACTGAAATTTGCTGAACTTGTTAAGGGCAGACAAACTGCATTTTGAAGTTCAGATTGCTATTTGGAAGCCAGAAAGTGGATTTCAGGTTAATGGATTTAGAGCCAGATTACTTTGTGCTTGACTGGCTTTTGGTAAATCGGCCATATGTTCTGACTCTGCTCATAAATTCTGTTTACTCTTCTCCTGTTTTCCTTTTGTGCTGTTTTATTTATCACTACCCATTCATTCTCATTATCAACCTCACTTTTCTGTGTTTTTGTCACTTCTTCTCTTTTACCTTTTAGAAATCCACAATTACTTTTTGCCAGAACTCTGCAGATGAACAGTAACCTTTTGTACGCTGTGAAATACCTTCTCCTGCCTTTATGTTTAGGTGGTTTTCACACTCCTTTTACCCATCAGCTTAGGGTGATTGGTTAATAGCTGTTCAGGTTACCGCTCAGCATGACCCCCTGTTTTCATTTCTTAGTTACCCTGCCTCACTAGCCTGCCCTCCCTATCCCTAACCACCCACTGACCTTCAAAACTCCTCCTAGATTTTATCCCTCACTAACCTAAAACAAACTTCTAAAAATTTTGTCCCTATGTACCAGTTGTTTTTAACATTTTAATTCAATTCTTAGTCTTTAAGTTTTCCAGTGACATATAATACAAAGTTATACAAAATTCAAACATGTCATAAATGCAATAATGTAGAAAATAAAAATATGAAATCTTGTAATGTCCCCTTCATGTAGTGTCTGTTACTCCAAATGCTTTATTTCCTGTGTATAGACTAACATACATTAATGCAGTTCTTTATTTTCATATAAATGTTTATATCATTATATGTTTCTGCCACTTGCTTTAAAGAATTTTACTTGGTCATATCCCATAGGTATATCTTCATTTTAACACAAATAGATATGCTGGAATTTTTAAAGTGATATACGAGGTTATTTTTTGTATATGTAAGAATTTACTTTTTTAAAAAAAAAATTTATTAAGTTATAAATATGTGTCTTTATCCCCACATTACCCCATACCCCCACTTATGCCCTCACACCCTGCTGTCTGTGTCCATTGGTTAGGCCTATATGCTTGCATATAAGTCCTTTGATTGATCCCTCCTCCTTACCCCCACCCTCCTCTACCTTCTCTCTGAGGTTTGACAGTCTGATCAATGCTTCTCTGTCTGGTTCTATTTTTGTTTATGGGTTTATGTTGTTCATTATATTCCACAAATGAGTGAGATCATGTGATGTTTATCTTTCTCTGACTGGCTTATTGCACTTAGCATAAGGCTTTCCAGTTCCGTCTATGCTGTTGCAAATGTTAAGAACTCCTTTTTTTTAAATCACAGCATAGTTTTCCATTGTGTAGATGTACCACAGTTTTCTAATCCATTCATCTACCCATGGGCACTTAGGCTGTTTCCAAACCTTAGCTATGGTGAATTGTGCTGCTATGAACATAGGGGTGCATATATCCTTTCTAATTGGTGTTTCCAGTTTCTTGAGATATATTCTTAGAAGTGTGATCACTGGATGAAATGGGAGTTCCATTTTTAGTTTATTGAGGAAACTCCATACTGTTCTTTACAATGGCTGCACCAGTCTGCATTCCCACCAGCAATGCACGAGGGTTCCTTTTTCTCCACATCATCGCCAGCACTTGTCGTTTGTTGATTTGTTGATGATAGTCATTCTGACAGGTATGAGGTGATATCTCATTGTCATTTTGATTTGCATCTTTCAGATGATTAGTGACTTTGAACATGTTTTTATATGTCTTTTGACCTTTCTTCTGTCTTCTTTCGGAAAGTATCTATTTAGGTCCATTGCCCATTTTTTGATTGGGTTGCTTATCTTCCTTTTGTTAAGTTCTATGAGCTCCCTGTAAATGTTGGAGATTAAACCATTATTGGTGATAACATTGGCAAATATGTTTTCCCATACAGTGGGCTTTCTTGTGGTTTTGTTGATGGTTTCCTTTGCTGTGCAGAAGCTTTTTATTTTGATGTAGTCCCATTTATTTATTTTCTCTTTAGTGTCCTTTGCCCTAGGAGCAGTATCAGTGAAGAAATTGTTTCAACATATGTCTGAGATTTTGCTGCCTTTGGATTCCTCTAGTATTTTTATGGTTTCCTGTCTTACATTTAAGTCCTTTATCCATTTTGAGTTTATTTTTTGTGTATGATGTAAGTTGGTGGTCTAGTTTCATTTTTTTTTTTTTGCCTGTATCTGTCCAATTTTCCCAACACCATTTATTGAAGAGACTGTCTTGACTCCCTTGTATGTTCATGCTTCCTTTGTCAAATACTAATTGAGCATAGTGGTTTGGGTTGATTTTTGGGTTCTCTATTTTAATCCATTGATCTATATGTCTGTTCTTGTGCCAGTATGAGGCTGTTTTGAGGACAGTGGCTTTGTAATACAGTTTGATATCTGGTATTGAGATCCCACCTACTTTGTTCTTCTTTCTCAGGATTGCTGCACCTATTCTGGGTCTTTTTTATTCCAGATGAATTTTTGGAAAGTTTGTTCTAGGTCTGTGAAATACACCATTGGTATTTTAATGGGGAGTGCATTGAATCTATAGATTGCTTTGGGTAGTATGGACATCTTGATGATTTTTTTTTTTTATTTTCCCATTGTATTAATTTATTTTAGTTTAAGTTCTTTCTTGCTTAATGTAGTACATAAGTCTCCTTTTCTCCCCATTGACCTCTCCCTGGCAGTCCTCCAACCCCTAGAACATGCCCTCAACTTCCCCTCCATCTATGTCCATTGGTTATGCTCATATGCATGCATACAAGTCCTTTGATTGATCTCTTACCCTCTCACCCCCCACCTACCCTTATAGGTTGGACAGTCTATTTGATGCTTCTGTCACTCTAGTTCTATTTTTGTTCATCAGTTTGTGTTGTTCATTACATTCCACAAATGAGTGAGATGATGTGATATTTATTTTTCCCTGACTGGCTTATTTCCTTAGCATAATGCTCTCCAGTTCCATCTATACTGTTGCAAATGGTAAGAATTCCTTCTCTTTTTTTTTATCTTTATTGTTCAGATTATTACAGTTGTTCCTCTTTTCCCCCCATAGCTCCCCTCCTCCCAGTTCCCACCCCACCCTCTGTCCTTGCCCCCCCCCCACTGTCCTCATCCATAGATGTACGATTATTGTCCATTCTCTTCACGCACCCCTAACACCCTTAACCCCTGAAAATTGTCAGTCCACTCCCTTTCTATGCCTCTGATTCTATTCTATTCACCAGTTTATCCTGTTCATCAATTTTTTTATTCACTTGATTCTTAGATTCACTTGTTGATAGATATGTATTTGTTGTTCATAATTTTTATCTTTACTTTTTCTTCTTCCTCTTCTCAAAGGATACCTTTCAGCATTTCATATAATACTGGTTGGGTGGTGATGAACTCTTTTAGCTTTTTCTTGTCTGTGAAGGTCTTTATCCGACCCTCAATTCTGAACGATAGCTTTGCTGGGTAAAGTAATTTTGGTTGTAGGTTCTTGCTGTTCATCACTTTGAATATTTCTTGCCACTTCCTTCTGGCCTGGAAAGTTTCTGTGGAGAAATCAGCTGACAGTCATATGGGTAACCCCTTGTAGGTAACTAACTGCTTTTCTCTTGCAGCTTTTAAGATTCTCTCCTTGTCTTTTGCTCTTGGCATTTTAATAATGATGTGTCTTGGTGTGGTCCTCCTTCAGTTCCTTTTGTTTGGGATTCTCTGTGCTTCCTGGACTTGGAAGTCTATTTCTTTCACCAGGTGGGGGAAGTTTTCTGTCATTATTTCTTCAAATAGGTTTTCAATATCTTGCTCTTTCTCTTCTTCTGGCACCCCTATAATTCTGATGTTGGTACGTTTGAAGTTGTCCCAAAGACTCCTTACACTATCTTCATACTTTTTGATTCTTTTTTTCTTTTGTTTTTGTTTTTGGCTGGGTGGGTTTTGCTTCTTCATATTTCATATCTTTGACTTGATTCTTGCGATCCTCTTGTCTGCTGTTGGATCTCTGTATATTATTCTTTATTTCAGTCAGTATATGCTTAATTTCTAGCTGGTTCTTTTTCATATGCTCAAGGTTCTCACTAAATTTATTGGCAGTCTCTAGAAAATTCTTGAAAAACCTAATAATCGTGGTTTTGAACTCTATATCCTGTCATTTTCTTACCTCCATTTCTGTCATTTGTGATCTGTTTCTTTGTCTCCGCATTTTGGCTGCTTCCCTTTCTGAGTTAGGTGATCACTGAGAGGAATTAACCTCTAAGCCACTTGGTTATGAGAGTCAGCTGTGTCTACAGTGGGAGAACTTCTGTGCTGGAGACACCCTTATGGGGCAAGAGTTGTTTCAATGGGGCTTTTGTGCTCACTGTGTCTGCCCCAAGTGTGTTCCTTGTGGATCTGAGTTTTATTTAGGATGGTCCCACTCTGGCCACTGGGTGAGGCTGGCTCTTGTATCTTTAAGGAGGTGTTGATTTAGCCTTTGCCTTAGGCTACTCAGCTTTTAATATGCAAAAACCTCTGATGCAGCTTGGGAGGGGCGGGGCCTTGGGGAGTCTACGGGGCAGAGCAAACAGCTATGGCCGCTTCTCAGCCCTGCACTGAGAGACACTGGGTCTCTGTGTCCCGCGGTAATTGCTGCAAGCAACGCTGAGAGAAACCCGCTTTAGATTTCCTCCCAGTGCCAGTCAGTCCCCCTTCTCCAGGTGTGCGTCTAGGTCCTCAGAAACTCACCTGGAACTGGAGTTCAAAGTGGCCGGGAGCTTGTGGCTCCTTCCGGTTTGAAAAAGAACCGCGTCCTCTGTAGCCAGCCCTCTCCCGAGCCTCGTGTGCGCGCGCCTCCGAACCTCTGTACTTTGCTTCCGCCACTCCTCTGAGTCTCAGACTCTTTCTAGTTGTAGAATTTTCACTCAGCCAGCCTTCCTGTGGGTGTGAGTGGTGTCCATGTTTTCTTTTCATGGTTATTCTGAAATAGTTGTTCACGGCTGCATTTACGGTGTTTACCTTATGCTGCCATCTTGCTGTCTCCCACATCTTGATGATGTTGATTCTACCAGTCCATGAACATGGTATGTTCTTCCATCTGCTTATGTCTTCTTCTATCTCCTTTTTCAGTGTCTTGTAGTTTTCTACATATAGGTCGTTTACCTCCTTACATCAAGATTATTCTTAGGTATCTTAATTTTTTTGGTGCGATGGTAAATGGGATTGCTTTTTTAGTCTCTCTTTCTGTAAGTTCATTATTGGTGTATAGAAATGCCATAGTTTTCTTGGCATTAATTTTGTATCCTGCTTCATTGCTGAATTCATTTATTAAGTCTAATGGTACAATATCTGCAAATCAATAAATGTGATACATCACATAAACAAACTGAGAGATAAAAATCACATAGTCATATCAATTGACGCAGAAAAAGCATTTCATAAAATCCAACACCCTTTCTTGATAAAAACGCTCAGCAAGGTGGGAATAGAAGGATCATACCTCAACATAATAAAAGCCATACATGACAAACCCTCAGCAAACATACTCAATGGGCAAAAACTAAAGCCAAATGACAAACCCATAGCCAACATCATACTTAATGGGAAAAAACTAAAACTATTTCCCCTAAGAACAGGAACAAGTAAGGGATGCCCACTCTCACCACTCCTGTTGAACATAGTACTGGAAGAGATGGGTAACAGAAAGCAGAAGGATGCCACCGCCTCTATTCAGAAGGTTCACAAGAGCACAGGGAAAAGAGGCTGCTTAGCAGAGAACATGTAAGAAGAGAGGTAACTGCAATGGGAAGGTTGAACCATTGTGATCAGACAAGAAGGAGAAATAAAAGGCATCCACATTGGAAAAGAAGAAGTAAAACCATCCTTATTCACAGATGACATGATACTGTACGTAGAAAACCCTAAAGATTCCATAAAAAATTATTAGACTTAATAAATGTATATGTAAGAATTTAATCTGTCTCTTACAGATGGATGTTTGAGTTTCCCATTTTTAATTACCACAGACCTTCAATCAATATTCATATATACTCTAAAATATAGGGTGCATGTGTATATAATAAATATGTGTATCTATAATAAGATAAAAGGGAATTTTCAAAGAAAACTGTTTGTTATTCTACTACTCACATGTAGTAGTTTGGAGTTTTCTATATTTCCTCCCACAATTCAGCCTTTTATATACATTGTTTTAACCACAGTGTATTTATCATTTTATATCTTTTATCATTTAACACTAGAGGCCCAGTGCATGAATTCATGCACAGGTGGGGTCCAGTTGGCCCACCTTTGTTGGAGTGGGGGGGCAATCAGGGGCAGGGCCCACTGTGAGGAGGGGCTGAGGGCAGTTGGCCGCCATCCCCACCCCCTGCTTGAACTCTCTATTGAACTCTTGGTTGAAGTCCCGATTAAGGGAACAATTTGCATATTAGTCTTTTATTATCTAGAATTATTTTAGAAGCACTTTTTCCATGTAGGTAAGCTTTGTTGGTGGTTCTAATGGAAATGTCAGTTTCCATTATATTGATTTCCTGGTTGATGTTTTTGACTTCTACTCTTCTGCTTTCTGTTACCCATCTCATGATAATTCACTGGTTCAACCTTTCCATTACAGGTATCTCTCTTCTTACATATTCTCTGCTAAGCAGCTTCTTTTCCCTGTGCTCTTGTGAAACCTTCTGAATAGAGGAAGTGACATCCTTGGCCACCTCCTCTGTGGGGCTCAAGACCCAACATACACACTCTTAGTGCTTAGCACATACTAGTACATGATCATCATTTGTGACTGAGTGGCTTTTCAGCTATCTCCCTAAGAAGTTTCTCCACATTGCAATGCCTCTACAAATACTGTCCTCTACAAAAAGTAATATAGCCTGTTGGTAATCCATGAATGCCAAGATGCATTGTAGATGTAATTTATATTCAGAGCCACTTATGCAGTGCATTATTTAGGCAGTTCAGAACCAAGGAGAGTGACTATTTGCTTTAGCTTGGGTTCAAGGTCAGTGGGGGATTTACTGTGTTTAGGCCTCTGTAGTGCTGTTGGCAAGATGTAGTTTTTCCATAATAGATGAAAATCCAGACCCTGTATAAACACACTTTAATAATTGTGAAAGCACTGGCAGAGCTGTACACTGAGGAAACATTAAAGTTCACACTCCTGTAGCTTAGACTTAATTGAAGTAAATAGTCTCCATATTTACATTTGGGTTGTTTGTTTTAATATCAGTTCCTGGAGTGATCGCAAGTCTTTCATTCCTCTGCATATAACTGCATAACAGCTTATTCCAGGATTCCATTTGGCTTCTGTCTTGTCTTCAGACCTGGGGACAGATTTACATTTCCCTTTGAGCGCCTTAGAAATCCTTGACCTGATAGTCTGGCCTCCTTTGCTCTGAATATCTCCATTGCCGAGGGGTACTGCTTTCTCATTAGCTGTTGGTTCACTGAAAAAAAATTATTTGAGGAGTTTATTAGGGTCTTGAGTGGAGCTTTTTGTCTGTTTGTGTAACAAGTTCTCAGATATAGTTCAGGAGTTGCTCAAATGTGTTTTAGAGAAGCCTCGAAGTCTCATGCGTTCACTGGAAAGGACCACTAACCATTCCTTATGTCCTGGGAACTCAGTAGATTTTCCCTGAAATGGAAATCTTGTCTAGGATAAAAGAGAGTGGGAAGCTGCTAAGTCCAGAAGAAAAACCATCCTTTTTATGCAGAAAAAGACAGCTTTAAGCTTCTGTTTCCTCCTTGTGTTGCAGTACTTAATCCCGCCACACCTGCCTCCCGAGGCCAGCGGGGGACAACTGAATCTCTTCAGGAGACACTAGAGAGAGTGCTTCCCTCCAGTGCAGTGCACTGGCCATCTTCTCAAGGGGATTTAGTAGAACTTAAACATTTATGCCTAAGAACCTCCTGGGCTGCACCTATTAGAAAATCTACTTCAAAAGCTGCTTAAAATAGTTTCTGAGCAAATAGGAAATGAGGCTCTCCTGTCTTGCAGTAAAAATGTTTTGGAGGAGTGTGTTCTGAGGGGTGCCCCAAATCCCATCTAGCCTGTGATATCCTCTCCATTGGCCTGTGGTGAGATTTGTAGTTCTCACAGTTCATTATTTAGGGTGAGTCATGATATCTCTAAGATGTACTAGTGACAACCTGAAGGAGTATCTCAGCAGCTTTCTGACTGGTCCCTCTGCTTCCATCTTTACCCGCTTCTGTGTGTTCTTAGTATAGCAGCCAGGGTGATCATGTTGCTCTCCCCCAAAGCAAAATTGCAGCCTGTCAGATTTTAAAATAAAATAAAAATATTGGAGTCAACTTCAAATTTTCTTTTTCTCTCACATCCACATCTAATCTCTTAAGAAGATCCTATCAGCTCCAGAATTTGAAACATATCCCAAATCTGACTACTTCTCCCCACTTCCACTGTTATGCTCTTGGTCGAGGTCACTATGATTTATCATAGTAATCTCTTGGCTGTTCTCTCTACTTCCACCCTTGCCCATTTAGCCTATTCTCAATACAGCAGCTAGACAAATTCTGTTAAAATGTAAGTTAGTTTAACAATGGTGCTAAGCTAATTCAGTGGGGGAAAGAACAGTCTTTTAAGCAAATAGTTTAGGACAACTGTATTTCTATGTGCAAAAGAATAAAGTTAGATGCACCCTATTCTCTTAACTATTACAAACTTTCATTCAAAATGGATTAAAGAGCTAAATGTAAGAGCTAAAATTATGGAACCCTTAAAAAAGAAATAGATGTAAATCTTCGTGATCTTGGAGTAGGCAAGAGTTTTTAAAATGTGATACTAGAAGCACAAGTGACAAAAGAAAAAATATAGATAAATAAGGTTTCATCAAAATTTAAATCAACATTTTGTGTAAAGCACGCCATAAAAAAGTGAACAGGCAACCCGCAAAATGGTAGAAAATATTTGGAAATCATATATCTGATAAAGGACTTGTAGATAGAATATGTAAAGCACTCCTACAGATCAATAAAAGACATCATCTAATTAAATGTGAGCAAAAGATCTGAATAGACATTCTCCAAAGACATATAAATGATCAATAAGCAAACAAAAGGGTGCTCTCTGTTATTAGCCATATGTGAAAATCAAGTGGAAAGCACTCTGAGCTGCCACACCATGCCAATGTAGATGGCTATGACAAAAAGATAGGTAACCGCAAGTGCTGAGGATATGGAGAGGTGGAAACACTCATACATTGCTGGTGGAATGTAAAGTGTTTGGCCACTTTTGGGAAATAGTTTGACAGTTCCTCAAAGGATTAAACATGGAGTTACCATATAACCCAGCAACTTCACTCTCTAGATACTTACCCTAGAGAATTGAGTGTATTGTCTACACAAAAACCAGTACACAAGTGTTCACAAAGCATTATTCATAATAACTATAACAGGTGGAAACAACTCAAATGCTCATCAATGGATGAATGGGTAGACAAAACATGGCATGTTCTTCAGCAATAAAAGGAAAGGAAATACTGATTACATGCTGTAACAAGGATGAACCTTGAAAACGTTATTCTAAGACTAAGTGAAAGAAGGCAGTCAAAAAGGCCACGTATTGCAGGAAGCCGTTTGTATGAAATGTCCAGAATAGGCAAATCTGTGGAGACAGAAAGTATGTGACCAGTTTGTGGCAGGGGGAGTGGCTGCTGAGGGGTATTGGGTTTCTTTTTGGAGTGAGTGATGAAATATTCTAAAGCTGATCCTGTCAGCTCCAGATGGGATCTGAGTTGTGGTGATAGTTTCACAACTCTGTGATTAGACTAAAAACCACTGAATTGTACACTTTAAATAGCTTAGTGAATGCTATGTCAATTATATTGCAATACAGATGTTTTAAAAACAACAAATGACATTACTCCTTTGCTCAAAACCCTCCAATAGCTGCCCTTCCATTCAGAGTAAAAGCAAAGTCTTTACAGTGATGCTTAGTATCTCCTAAACTTGAATATTATTTGCTTAATTTACCTCAACTGTAGACACACTGGACTCCTTTCTGTTTCTCAGAAATGTGAAGATTTCTAACTCATTGCTTAGGAGTCTGCTGTTTCCTCTGCTTGGAATGTTTTCCCTGTAACTATCCACATGACATTCTCACTTTTCTCAGATCTTTATTCAGCTATCACCTTATCTAGTAATCTTATTTAAAATGCAACTTCATTACAATAGCTCTTCTCTTATTTTTCTTTAGTGCTTTTAGAACCATCTAACAATATATACATGCACATGTGTACATGCATATATATTAATTAATCTATTTATGTATTGTGTTAATCTTTCACGAAGGCGAGAAGTTTGGCCTGGTATTTTTCACCAATACATCCCAGAACCTAGAAGAGTCCTGGCATGTAGCATATGCTCAGTGGATCCTTGTTGAATGAAGGAATCAATTTAAGTTTGTTAGTGAATGGTTGGTATCAGTTACTGTGATTAGATACTTGAAACCCAGGAAACAGTAGAAATGTGAAAAAAGATAATTATTTTAAATATAATGGGCCTTTGTAGATCAGTTCAAGTTTTGGATGGCAGATTCTGCCCACAATGGGGCAGGCAAGCCTACTAAAACACGAATTTGGAGGGTGAGGGTCTTGGGTGCTAGTTGAGAAACAGGTTCAGAGAGGAAACAGGCTGAAGGAACTAGTGAAGCAGAAAAGGGCTTCTTAATGGCAGTGCTTCTTTCTTTGCAGCTTAAATAGAGTGAGTGTTAGTGCTGGACCTTCTTAAGAATTGCATTACTGGTTTAAGTAAAACCTGCACGACTAGATGAGACAGTTTCAGAATTCTTGGGGCCAAAAAAGAATCAATCTATGCTTGTTATTATTAGGCATCATGAAAAGGAAGTGAAGAAACATAACCCAAGAAAAATCGGTTTTCACCTTGGTATGCCTGTTAGACATTAACTCGTTTTATTATTATTTTGAACATTTCTAATGATATGCAATGAAAGGATTATTATTTGGATGTCCTATCTCTTTGAAAGGTAGTGAATGAAAACATTTCTATTAAATGTGGGTGAGGGATGGTTTAATATTATTTTTACCAATTAATCTTTAAAATTGACAATTTAAAAACTAGTGCCATTGCAAATCCATACGTGTCACTAGAGAAAGGCAGTTAATCATAAAATAGGTATTTTTGGTATAAGACATTTTTTTTCTTTTTCACATAATGTCACAGAGCTTTTCCTTAAATTACTAGATTGTTTGACTATATATTTGACTGTACAGCTGTATATTGTTATATTAAAATGGATTAAAGACTTACATTTAAATTACTAAGGCTTAATTTATAAAATTATTTTCCTCTTGGCTATATCACATACTGTGTGTTATTTGAGCTTGGGTAAAAGGGCTTTCAAAAGTATTCACACTATAAAATTAAGAAGATGTGGTATTCCCAATGGTTTATATTAATATTTGGAAACTGCCATCTTATTAATAACATTCTACACATTTTCATTTAAAATACACAAGATTTTTAAGGAAACTAGTTATGGTGATATATTTAGGTTTAAATTAAGGTAAAAAAATTCTATAGAAGGAAGCGAAAAATGGTTTGAAATCCTACTCCCAGTTCTATTAGAATTGGTTCAAATGAGGCAGATCCCGAGCATGGGATGTTGAGCAGAATAGGAATCTGACCGCACGTTATTAGGCATGTCTGCTATGCAGGAGCCCATTGTGTGTTCAGTGTGATTGCAATTAGCTATCCATGGATTCTAAATAATAAAAGTCAAGGTACATTCATGATACTCACAAATTATAATTTGCTTGATAACATTTATATATGCGGCTACCAGACTTTTAAGCTGGCGGTCTTTTCTAGAAGGTCAAGCCAGGTCTCTTCTTGTTGAACATATCATCCTGCTTGTTTCACTCATGGTATGCAAATATGTTCAATATGCATTCTGGGTAAAGGATATAACTTGTGCACCTGGGTGGTGCCTTGGCCAGTGAGATCACTTATGAGGAAGGGCTCCCACTGACCTGAACTAGGTCACCGTGCTCAGGAACGGTGGAGCTGGCAAGAGTTGAATCTGTCATACTAGTCAAGTGTTTGTTGCCGCTGCTGAGCAATGCAGACATTTCCCAGAAATCCAGACCAACACTTGCTTGAGGAAGCTGTGTCATCAGGAGCCCAATGCCCAGGCTGTCTGGCATTTACTGTAAATACTCCAAGATACGTAGCCACTCTATTAATATTCAGGACCATTCAGGCCAGAAGTAGCAGTTCTTCCCACTATTGTCTGGGATTGGAAAAACCTAAAGGACAAATCTATGTGGGAATGCAAATGTTCCTGAATCTGATCCGTGTTTCTGGGGATGTCTTTCAGAAGCCATGCTAGATTTTATTACATATATCATTACCCTGATATTGGAAACTACCAGTTGTAATGGAAAATATATTTGCTGGTCAGTATTAATTGTCTATGGCAGAGTCAGAGTAGACCTGACCTGCATTAGGTTTTTATCTCTGGATCACTTGATTGACCCAAGTTTAAGTTGACTATTTTTAAGGTTCCCTAAAATGGGATCTGCGGGGAGAGTGGATAAGAAAGGATAACAGCCAATGTTTCATCCTTTTCTACCTCAAATCCAGTGTGTTTGCTTCCTCCCATGTCTTCAGTGAGGTCTCAGAACCACCCCTTCCACTTCTACTAAAGGCCCCAGAACCCACTTTTCATTATAGCCTTAGGGCTAGTTCCAAACAAATCCCCACTCCCTACCCCCACGGCCCCCAGACAGTCTCCTTAACTTCTGTTGTTAATTCATTATGAAGTATCTTTGTGAAAATGAGTCTTTCTCTAGAGCTAGAGGGCCATGCTGCAGATTAGAGACAAGATATTAAGAACTACTTTAAGTGTGATAAAATAATTCGCCAGACACTATATACCACTTCACAGTTTATCCACAGCTGTTAGCACAGGTCTGAATTTTGTGTGGCAATTTTTCCGGAAAGCTTGCTTACCCGATGAGCTCTATGTAATTTGAATATGGTCACATGGAAACAGTACACATGCTTGCCGTTCTCAGGGCCAAATTAAGGACATGTCAGTAATACTCCTAGAAATTAAAACAAAAAAACATTTCATCCAATGAGTTGTCCAGTATTGTATGATTCTGACTTTAGGACAACATTCTTATTGCTATCACCTCTGACTAGCTTTTTAAAGGGAATTAAGCAACCGCCGTGCTTGATTTGCTGAAAATTCTTGATAATTTTCTTTGGGAAAATAAAAGAAAACATTTACAACAAAGTTCTTCAGGTTTTCTGGCCTGCATTTATAATTAAAAGATCAATAAGTACACTGTAGCAGAAGTTTCTACCCAAGTATAGATGTGTGCAATTGAATCAATAAGATACATTAAACGATGTTCTCTACTACCCAGTTGACTGAGGGCAAAGTGGGTTTTAAAAAAAATCAATGAAAGGAGGGAAATAGAAGTAGATATTCCTGAAAATGGGTTTTGATCATCATTCTCTGTGGCTTACTTTACCATCTTTAATGTTGCACTTTTACAGGAAGTCTGAGGAAGCAGGGATTCTTCACATCAGTGCCTGTGCTGTGGTCAGTACTAAGTGGAAGGCCTATGCTGTTAAGGCCTAAGCCTTAAGCTTGAATGGCCTCCTGATGTGTCATCCAACTTGGGGGTTTTGAATTCTTTTTCCCGAGTCTTTTATATTTCACACTAGAGGCCCGGTGCACAAAAATTTGTGCACTCTGGCTGGTAGGTGGGGGGTTCCTCAGCCCAGCCTATGCCCTCTTGCAGTCTGGGACTCCTCAGGGGATGTCCACCTGCTGGTTTAGGCCCATCCCCGGGGGATTGGGCCTAAGCTGGCAGTCAGACATCCCTCTGGCAGCCCAGAAGCCTTTGGGGGATGTCAACTTACCAGCAGTGAACAGTCCTAAGCTGCAGTCCGACATCCTTAACACTGCTGAGGAGGCAGGAGAGGCTCCTGCCACCACCACTGTGCCTGCAGCCATCAGCCTGGCTTGTGGCTGAGCAGAGCTCCCCCTGTGGGAGTACACTGACCACCAGGAGGCAGCTCCTGTATTGAGCATCTGCCCCCTGGTGGTCAGTGTGTGTCATAATGACCAGTCATTCCCAGTTGTGCTGCTATTAGGATCAATTTGCATATTACCTTTTCATTATATAGGACAGAGGCCTGGTGCACAAGTGGGGGTCGGCTGGTTTGCCCTGAAGGGTGTCCTGCTGGGGTGCCTGGCAAGCCTGGGTGAGGGGCTAATGGCTGTTTGCAAGCTGGTCACAGCCCCTTCAGGGTGGGGGTCCCGGCTTGGGTGCCTGGCCAGCCTGGGTGAGGGGCTGATGGCTGTTTGCAGGCTGATCATATCCCATTCAGGGTGGGGGTCCCCACTGGGGTGCCTGGTCAGCCTAGGTGAGGGGCTGATGGCTATTTGCAGGCTGGTCAAACCCCCTAGGGGGGACCCTCACGCCATGGGAGTGTGCCAGCCTGGGTGAGGGGCTGAGGGCCGTTATCAGGCTGGCCATAGCTGTGGGCTGGAAGCAGGTATCTGGGATTTATTTAACTTCTATAACTGAAACTTGTTGCCTTGGTCCCACTCAAAGCTGCCAGCTGGAAGCAGGTGTCTTGGGTTTATTTACCTTCTATAATTGAAACTTTGTTGCCTTGAGCAGAGCTCAAGGCCCACAAGGCAGGTGGGAATCTTGGCTTCCTCCGTCACCGGGGCAACACAAGCCTCCTGCCTCACTACAGCTTCCTGGATGCCACCATCTTTGTGACGGAGTGAGGGTTAACTTGCATATTACTCTTTTGCCTGGGCATAAGACCCCAAGCCCTTCCGATCGCCGACTTCACAGAGCCCAGGCCTCTGTGATCACCAGCTCTAATCCTGCCCCCTGACATAGCCATCTCTGCCCTTGCTCCACTGGTAGCCTTTGGCCAAGGCCGCAAGCCTGGGCAGGGAACCCCCAGGCCCCTGCCATTGCTGGCTCCACCCTTGAGCCTCTGGCCAAGGCTAAAGGCCCGGGCAGGGGACCCCCAGACCCCTGCTTCGCTGGCTCCACCGGTGCCCAGAACCCTGCGATCGCAGGCTCTGCCCCTGCCCCTCTGATCACTGGCTCTGTGGAGCCCAAGCCCCTGCATTCTCCAGCCTTGCCCCTGCCCAGGCCTGAGGCCTCTGTCCCAGGCTTTATGCCTGGGTAGGGGACCCTCATACCCCTCCAATCACCAGCTCTGCCCCTGCCCCTTCTGATTACAAGCTCTGCCCTTGCCCATGCCTGAGGCCTCTGGTGAAGGCCTCTGGCCTGGGCAGGGGATCCCCAGCCCCCTCTGATCACCTGTTCCACCCCTTGAGCCCCCCACCTTCCCCACCACCTGCCTGGCTAACAGGCCTGACTACTTCAGTGGTGGGGCTGAGCCAGACTGGGCGTTGCCATCTTGTGGCTATGGGCGCCACCATCTTATAGCCATGGGGGAAGCCATCTTTGTGATGGAGTGACACCTAATATGCATATTACTCTTTTATTAGATAGGTTTTTATTTTTCTCCAAATTTGCCTTTTTCCTTTCATACTTTCTGATTCCACAAATACTTGTATTATTAAAAATGACTGGTAATAAATTTTTTGTTTGTTTCAGTTTGGTAAATACCATAATGTGTTTTATTGATTGCATTATTGCTTTGTTATATATAGCAGAGAGGAATTTTTTTGTGTCTGTTCAGAAAAGCCAAGTTGTAACTGGTCTTTAAAGGCCCAGCTACTGGCTTGTACCTTTAAATGTTATGCTTTCTGATACATTTAAGCATTGAACGTTTTTATTAATATTTTATAGCATAGAAATACATTCTCTATTTTCCTAAACTCATTTTCCATTTTAAAATGATAGGCCTTTAAAAAGAAATTGTGACATAAAATTGGTTTCACTGAGATATCTAAAAGTACATTACAGACAATATAGTCACACACCCCTCTGTGGACACAGAAGCCGACAGATAGCAGCAGTCTGATAGAAAGCCTGCCTAAATCAAGAATGGCAATTGTGTCTTCAAGATGTATCCTGAGCATGATTTTTCTTACTAATAAGACTATGATATGAGATTTCTGAAAATGTAGCTAGTCCCTAAGAGCAAGTTCTCTGATTTTGTGTCTTTAAGAGATATCTGATAAAGCTTTGTTCCAAGCACAGCAAACTGGAATCTCCTTTACAGTGGACGTTATTATAGTCTCTCTAACAGGAATGCTCAGTTTCCCCAATTGCTGGTGGTGTGTGCTGTGATTTCATTAAATGATACAGAGTTGTCATTATCTCTGTGCTCATGCCTTCAGATGTTAAAACATCACGTTACTAAAGGTCTTTAGATCTGGGAGTTCTGCAAAGCAGATGACAAAGGTCAAATGTTGATTGCGTGCACTTCTGGGTTTGCCTCATTGCCTGCCCCAAGACAATTCCCCTAGAAAAGGAAGGCAGGGGACCCCAGCAGTTTCCAGAGATCCTTTCAGATTTGAAGGTGGTGAATCACAGTAATGACTTTTCATTTATCTCTTGGTTACAGATAAGAATTTCTGATTTGAGGGGATCTTATCCATTGGGATAGGTTACAGAGGAGTTCAGTGGCCTCAATTCAGTCTTCCCATCAGGATTGCTCTTCATGAAGTCCTGCTGGAAGGGGGAGTGGGAGAGATCATCCTCATATTGGTTTTGTAGGGCTGCTGTAGCAAAGTGCCCAGGAACAGGTAACTTAAGACAACAAATAGTGGTTGTCTCATAATTCCAGAGACCAGGAGTCTGACAGGAAGCTATGTTTTCTCTGACACCTGTGGGGGGAACCCCTCCTCTCCTCATGCCAGCTCCTGGGGGTACAGGCAATCCCTGGCCTTCCTTGGCTTGGACTCCCCAGCACTCTCATCTCTTCGCTGGTGGTCACATGGAGTCTGCCCTCGTGTGTCTGTTGTCTTTCTCTTCTTATAAAGCCACAGTGGATTAGGGCCCACCCTGATGATCTTATCTTAATTAGATCATAAGTTAAAAGACTCAATTTCCAAGTAAGGTCAGGTTTGTAGGTACTGGACATAAGGGCTTCAACATAGCATTTTGGGAAACACAATTCAACACATAAAAATTCTGGAGCTTTTTCCTTGTCTAAGCTACAGAGAGTTTCTTGGTGTGGGCTTCAAACTGAAGGTCAGGGGTCTGAACAATTGAATTGGGAAAACAAGTCTGTGGTACAAGGAAAGATGGCAAAGCTCTTTAAAGGACAACGCCTTTGGCGCATTGAAAATCTGGGTCTCTGTTTCCCTTTGGAACATTCAGACAAAGTCCGGGATAAATCACCACATTGGAGTTGGCTTTCTGTAATGCCTTTTGATGCTCCTGACATGTTTGTAAAGCCCAAGATTCGTTTGTGCATAGAGGTTATTATCTTTCAGTTCTTTGTGTGGAAAATAACTGAGCTGAAGGTGTTTTTCAATAACACAGTTACTGACCTTCCCGCATAGCAATTGCTGTCTGGTCTTTGCTCTTTGTTTGCTAGAGAGGCGTTTTACATACCATTTGTTGTATTTTGTTATTGTTGTTCTAGTTCTCTTATGTGGATGGCATAAAACTATTTAGGGTGTATGACATACTGATATTTTTATTTCCCATCCCACACAATACAGATGTGTGTGTGTGTGTGTGTGTGTGTGTGTGTGTGTAGAATGGGGTCTGGTCATCCAAGTAAGAAGGTATACCCCAGAGAGTGGTTTGCCCTTTACCCAGTCTAGAAGGACGGTTCCATTGAAAGTGCAGTTAATAGTGAATCTTGCAGCTCGCCCAACTCATTAGGTGTGGGCTGTCTTTTACTCTGTGTGTGTGCTTTTGTGCAGTGAGATGTATTGTGTCAGGGATGTGAGCTGTCATTGCGTTCAGCTTGGCCACTGACTCGCATACCCTGAGCAGTCTGGTGGGGAACTTGCTTTGTCTTGCCTTCCTGGGATGGAGTGTAAGGCCACAGAGAATCCAGTGAGCACCATGGGCCAGTAAAACAACAAAAAATATTAATGGACAAAACTGTCCGAGCTTTGAATACTGCCATGCTTTATTCTCTGAATTTTTAAAAAATACCAACTTAATTCTTAAGGGGATTCTCAATTATGAAAATCTTGGAGCAAGATTTAAGGTGAATATGTCTTAATATGTTTTTTTATGTAACAGCACACTGTATTGTTTTGTAAGGGTACTGTGTTTGGTATTATCTTCAGTGCTTAGCAGTTGGAAGCCAATTGACTTAATTTTTTTTTTTTTTTTTTTTGGTAAATGGTAGGGGGCTGATTGGGCATTCATCCTTATTTGGTACACTAGGGGCCCGGTGCACAAAAATTTGTGCACTGGGGGGGTGGGGGTGGGGGGTCCCTCAGCCCGGCCTGTGCCCTCGGTGAAGGGCTGAGAGCCATTAGTGCAGGCCTGGACGTTTCCCACCAGAGGGCCCACGATTGCACATGCCTGGTGGGCCCCCACTGCTGAGGGGACACACCTGGCGCAGAGTTGGGTGGCAAGCCAGGGGCGGGTGCTGGTGCAGAATCCCTCGGTGGGGCCCTGCTGCTGAGCGAACACACCTGGGGTGGAGCTGGGCAGTGGACTGGCTTCAGATTCTCCGCACTGTGCAGCAGACGCTCCCGCACGCCCTCTGGAGGCCCCTGGGGGGGCGGATGAAGGTAGCGGACCCTGGACGGGTGTTCCTGGACACCCTGCAGAGGCCCCATGCTCCTGCATGCCCCGGGGAGGCCCCCAGGGGGTGGAGCCAGGCAGTGGACCCGGGACAGGCGCTCCTGAATACCCCTTGGAGGCTCCTGGGGGCGGAGCTAGGCAGCAGACCCAGGACAGCTGCTCCTGGACGCCCCAAGGAGGCCCCAGGCCGGACCACCCCTCCCACTGAGCTGACACACCTGGCACAGCTATGCCGGCCAGCCGTGGAGGCTCCCAGTGTAGAGCCGCCCTGCCAGCCTCCATCTTGGCTGGGTTAATTTGCATACAGCCACTCTGACTGGCTGGTGAGCGTGGCTGTGAGCAGAGGCTCAGCCAGCCTAGGCAGGCAGTTGCAACAGTTTGCTCTAGTTCCATGGCTGTTGCTCTAGTTCCATGGCTGTTGGCCTCCATCTTGGCTGGGTTAATTTGCATACAGCCGCTCTGATTGGCTGGTGGTAACGGTCAAATTTGCATGTTTCTCTTTTATTATCTTAGATGTGTTTTAATGAGTTGGTGGAAAATGCAACTGATCTTGTGAGAATGGAAGTATAGTTGATCCTTGATCAATGTGAAGATTAGAGTACCGATCCCCTATGCAGTCAAAATCTGCATATAAGTTTTGACTCCCCCAAAACTTAACTACTTATAGCCTACTGATAAACTGGAAAGAGCCTTCCTAATAACACATAGTTGATTAACACATATTTTTTATGTCATAATAAATATCATATATTCTACTAGAAGCCTGGTGCACGAAGTTTGTGCAAGGGGGGTAGAGTCCCTAGGCCTTGAGGGCAATCAGGGCCAATCTGTGGCAGTTGCTTCCCTCTGCGGGGTGACGAGCGGGGAAGTTGTGGGGTGCCCCGCTGACACCTGCCTTGGCTGTTCTGGGGCTTGCGGGCTGGGGGCAGCTCCTGTGTTTTGCATCCGCCCCCTGGTGGTCAGTGTGCATCATAGAAACCGGTTGTTCTGCCAGTTGTTCTGCTATTCGGTCAATTTGCATATTAGGCATTTATTATATAGTAATTTTACAAAAAGTTAGAGGAAACATTATTATGAAAATTAAGGAATAGAAAATACATACAGTATTGTACATATTTATTGAAAAAAATTCACATATAATTGGATCTGCACTATTTAAACCCATATTATTTAAGGGTCAACTGTGTATTCTAGAGGCTTAAATGGTCATATGTCAATTTCAATTGGTAATAAGGACTTGAATAAACATGGTGAGATTGAGGTTTAATGTGCTTTCTGTTGTTGGATGCTAAATCATAAGGAGTGGAGGAAGACAAAATACTAAAAATTATTTAATCATAAAATAGCAGTGGGTCCCTGGAGTTCATCTTTATCTGCCTTGTGTCTGCAGGTGGGCCTGCTATTGGCTGTGTGAGGCTGTACAAGATTAACACTGCAAATATGCTGTTTTAAAGGGTTAGCTATGTAGGTGCAGGAGCAAATGGGTGGTGTTGTAAACCTTTTCAATTATATTCACATTACATATGACTCCGATAAGGTTTGAAATGAATTCCAATGCTGTTAGTATTGATTTTAATTTTCTTTCCATTTTCTTTCTTTGCTTGGGATAAAATGTTAATTAACTTTCACCTGTGAAACTTGTGCGACTCATATTGCTTGTTTAATTTATATCATAAGCCCATAAGCAGGTTCCTTTTTTCACCTCTGTAGTGTGAAGGACCCCAATGCCAGACATGTTTATTACTATTATGCATTATAATAATCATGATATTCTGCTAAAATATTATACTGATTGCATTTACTCCAAGTGATAGCTCTGGTCCGTTCAACTTGAAAATGTTTTATTTTACTTTAAGCAGGTTAGACTAAGTGATTTCATAAGGAAGACTAAGTGAAGTACTAAATTGAAATGTAGTTTAAATGCATTTTTAATTATGTTGGTTATTCTAGGCCAAAAGCAGATACACCTTCAATATAAAGTATGTTTTAATCACTTTTAATCTTCTCTCTCTCCAGAATGGCAAAGTGGATTTTTTTCTCCGATTACTACCAAAGAAAGAAGGAAAAATAAGACTGGGGCCAAATTTAAAAAAGGTTTGGCTGAGGAAGGGAGTTATGACTGAGTGAAAACAAGTGGCTATACTATTCTGCTTAGAAATATCTTTAACAGGAACTTTCAAAAATTGTAAACTCTGTCATTTACTGTGGAAGGCTCCATCCATGGAAAGTGACAGAGAACTGAGACACATATTCAGAATAATTCAATTCAGAAAACATTCCATGTGAACTATCTCAACAGAGAAAACCTCAGACTTGGAAATTTAAAACAGTGAAGTTTAAATTAACATAATCTCCAGTATCTTCCAAATTGATGTGATTATCCAAGGCCATTACCTAAAATTCAGCAGAGGTTCTGGGTAGTAGGGAGGGACTCAGAGAAAAGCTGGGCTAGCTTAGTGGATCTGTGCTTGTCATAACGGGTTACTTGTTTTATTCATTTGTTAGACGTTTATTGGGCACCAATTGTGTAATTGGCACTGTGCTAGGAACTGGGCATTCACAGTTGAATAAGACATTGCTTTCTCCCCTCAAGGATGAGACATACCATAAAGAAAGAGTTAGGTAGCTACATAAAAGGTCAGTGGTAGGTTACAGGTTATCATAGAAATTCTGAGAATGGATAGCTAGACTAGCCCAGGAGCCAGAGAAAGCTACCTGGAAGAGGTGATGCCTTAGCCGAATCCTGAAGAATGAAGGTGATGATGAGGGGAGAGCATGAACAAAAGCACCGAGGTCAGAAATAGCACAGGCATAACAGGAAGCTCCAAGTAGTTCCTGGACCACAGAGATGAGGGGCAGTGATGGGAAGGCGAGGAGTGGACAGATGCCAGATTGGAGCTTATGTTAGGGAGTTTGGGCTTTGTCCTGTAGATGATATGGTGCTGCTGAAGGTTTCAAGTAAGGATGTGATGGAGTCAGTTTTGTGTCTTACAAAGATCTCTGGGGGATGGTTTCTTGAATAGAGGATGGATTTGAGGCTGGAACAAGTCCAGAGGTATGCAAACCAGTTAAGAGACTTTTTGGGTTATCCAGAAAATAAAGGAAAACTTTAGAATCTCATTAGTACAAACAGCAGATATTGGAGATTAACTGGATATACCGTAGATTCTGAGGGCAATGGAACAAAATAGAATGAATCTCTGAGATCTTGTTTATATATCTAATGGATTGCTGGTGTTAACAAATGAAATTGAGAACAAAAGTGGAGGATCAGCGTTTTGGTGTAGGTGAGGATCAGCCTAATTTGATATGCCGTGAGATATAAACAGATCCTCTGGAACAAGGCATGCCCTGGAGATACGCCTACCACCTTCCTCTTCTTCCCTTCTTATCTTCTTTTTGCTGCTTCACTACAGATTTATTGGAGCCAACTATAGTACTGGATTTGAGAGCCATTACATATGGGTGGAAGATAAAATTGTAAGAGTAGGAAAGTTCCCCCTCCTCCAAGGGTAGAGAATATCCCCCAAAAGCATAAAAAAGACCCTACACACAGGGTAGAAGACATCTTCCAAAAATGAGGGGTGGGCTCCCAGAGAAGGAGCAGAGGGGATTCCTCCCTAAAGAGTGAGTGGTAATTCAAAAGGGGACCCAGTGCAGAAAAGGTATGTGTGATTCACAAAGTTCACTTTTTTTCTGTCGCTAAGACAAAGGTTTACCCACTTCTTCCATCGATAGACATTAATATTTTCAGCCACTTGCCATTTTATAGTCGCCTTTAAGATATTAACTTTTACAGTTTGATTCCACTTTGATCAAAACATTGGCTTCTGTGAGGTGATGGGGAAATAGCAGAGATTATTCTGCAGGTGTTTACCTAAGCCTTCTCCTATTAAGAATACTTTGTGTGCCAATTTATTTTTCAAGGTGACAAACGTGAACAAAGTTTTACAAATGTGTTAATAGGTGAAAAATCATTAATTTTTGGTGTGTTATTGTTCAGATGTTTGAAAATCTCTTTTTGTCTATCACATGAATTAAATCACATTTACATTAGACATGTGCCTTCTTCATAAACAATGTGAAGAGAAATGTTTACGTGGCCTACCTGAATTATCCCGAATACCAAGCTTGCAGAGTATGAGGTAAGAGGTTCTACTGTAATTTAATTTAAAAGAGTAGTGTTTTAATCTAAGTCAAGCAGATACTTATTTAGACTTTCTACTTTGTCTTAGCATATATAATTATATTTGGAGTATATATTGAGCAAATGCAAATGAAGGGAATGCTGGATATTGTGGAAGATTGAATTTTCTATGTGTCCCATGTTCTGCCACTTTCTCACTGAATGACATCAGGCAAAGGAGATAACTTCTTTGGGCCTCTGTTTTATTCATGTATAAAACAGAAAGACTGGACTAAGTCATTGGCTTGTGGTCATTATGATTATTATTCTTGATTGAGTGACGAAAGCTGAGAGAAGCTCAGGTTTGAGTTGGAAGGAAGCTGTGTGCCAGAGAACTCACTAAGAGCTTAACTGGCCAAAGAAAGGGCAGAAACTTCTCTTCTTCTCCCGATCACTCAGATTCTTCATGTTCCACACACCTCCATTTGCCATTTAAAATAATGGGCTGATGGATCTCAGAGGGCAGTTCAGGATGGGCGGGGAGAGATTAGTTTATATGCATTTATGCATAGCCCAGGGACACAGACAATAGTGTGATGAAAGACTTGGAGGGATGGGTGTGACGTGGAGGGTCGATGGGGAAAACAGCATATCTGTAATACTGTAAACAATAAGGATAAATTTAAAAAATGTTAAACTATTGAAAAACAAGCAAAAGTGAATCTTTAATAATAAAACAATTTAGAGAAAATATTTTATAAAGATTTATGATTGGATTATAAATATGTGGTCTGTATTTTTCCCCTCCAAATTGTGTTTTATAGAATACTAGAGGCCCAATGCACAAAAACTTGTGCACTTGGGGGGTGTGGGAGTCCCTCTGCCAGGCCTGTGCCCTCTTGCAGTCTGGGACCCCTCAAGGGATGTCCACCTGCTGGCTTAGGCCTGATCGCCCAGGCGATCAGGCCTAAGATAGAAGTCAGACATCCCTCTGGCAGCCAGGGAGCCTTCGGGGGATGTCCACTTGCCAGTGGGGAGGAGGCCTAAGCTGCAGTCGGACATCCTTAGCACTGCTGAGGAGGCAGGAGAGGCTCCCACCACCACCGCTGTACTGGCAGCCATCAGCCTGGATTGTGGCTGAGCAGAGCTCCCCCTGTGGGAGTGCCCTGACCACCAGGGGCAGCTCCTGCATTGAGCGTCTGACCCTGGTGATCAGTGTGTGTCATAGTGACCAGTCATGCTGCTGTTAGGGTCAATTTGCATATTACCCTTTAATTATATAGGATTATATAGGATAGAGGCCTAGTGCATGGGTGGGGGCTGGCTGTTTTGCCCTGAAGGGTGTCCTGGATCAGGGTGGGGTTCCTGCTGGGCTGCCTGGCCAACCTGGGTGAGGGGCTGATGGCTGTTTGCAGGCTGGCCACAGCTCCCATTGACCCAACATGCCAGTGAGGCTGGCTGGTATCAGGTTTCTAGAGTTTATTTATCTTCTATAATTGAAACATTGTTGTCTTGAGCAGAGGCCACAGCCTGCCTAGGCAGGCAGTTTTCTCGATCGCTGATGAAATGAAGCCTCCTGTTTGCTTCAGCTCTGTGGCTTCTATAATTGAAGCTTTGTTTCATTGAGCGGAGTTCCACAGCTGGCTGAGGCAGGCAGTTTCCTCCATCGCTGGTTCAACAAAGTCTCCTGTTTGCTCTAGCTCTGTGGCTGCTGGCTGCCATCTTGGCTGGGTTAATTTGCATATAGTGCTCTGATTGGCTGGTGGGCATGGCTTGTCTGGTGGTCGTGGCTTGGTTGTAATGGAGTGAGGGCTAATTTGCATATTACTCTTTTAATAGATTAGACTAGAGGCCTGGTGCATAAATTTGTGCATGGCAGGTATCCCTCAGCCCAGCCTGCACCCTTCTCACAATCTGGTACCCCTCTGGTAGGGTCCCTGGCCTGTCTAGTGATCAGGGCCTATTGGGGCTTTCCTTCCCCCGACTCTTGGCAGCTGGCCCTGCCCTTACCACTGCTTGCCATCTGTGTGGCACTGCCCTCCCCCGCCCCCACCCCCACTACCAGTCACCTCCTTCTGTGGGTGACAGGTGTGGGGTGCTATTGCTTGGCTGCCCTGGGCCTCCCTCTTTGGGGCAATCGATTATAGAACCCCCCCCAACATTTGCCCCTCAGATGGTGGCCTGGGCCTCCCTCTGCAGAATGAATGTGGGGTGATGGTGGGGGCCCTCCTGACCAATGGAATCTCACCCATCTTGGCTGGCCTGGCACCAGCACATGTCATAGAGTGGTCGTCTGGAAGGTTGTCTGGACATGGTCGATCTGCTGTTCGGTCATTGGGTCGATTTGCATATTACACTTTTGTTATTATAGATTTACTAGAGGCCTGGTGCACAACAATTTGTGCACTCAGGGGGTGGGGGTCCCTCAGCCCAGCCTGTGCCCTCTTGCAGTCTGGGACACCTCGGGGGGGATGTCCACCTGCTGGCATGCCTGGCCAGCCTGGGTGAGGGGCTAAGGGCCATTTTCAGGCTGCCCACAGCCCCTTCAGGGTTCGTGCACTGGGAGGTGGGAGGGCTGGTGAGTGCAGGCCTGGACGTTTCCCACCGGAGGGCCCACGATTGCACACACCTGGTGGGCCCACACTGCTGAGGCGACACACCTGGCGCAGTGCTGGGTGGCGAGCCAGGGGCGGACGCTGGTGCAGGATCCCTTGGTGGGGCCCTGCTGCTGAGCAACACACCCGGGGTGGAACCGAGCAGCGGACTGGCTTCAGATTCTCCACACTGTGCAGCAGACACTCCCGCACGCCCTGTGGAGGTCCCTGGGGGGTGGACGAAGGCAGCAGACCCTGGACGGGTGTTCCTGGACACCCTGCAGAGGTCCCCCCAGGGCAGAGCCAGGCAGTGGACCCAGGACAGGCGCTCCTGCACGCCCCCAAGGAGGCCCCTGGGGGAGAGCCAGGCAGCAAATCCGGGACAGCTGCTCCTGGACGCCCCGAGGAGGCCCCAGGCCGGACCGCCCCCCCCCCCACACTGAGCTGACACACCTGGCACAGCTGTGCTGGCTGTGGAGGCTCCCAGTGCAGAGCCGCCCTGCCAGCCTCCATCTTGGCTGGGTTAATTTGCATACAGCCACTCTGATTGGCTGGTGGGCATGGCCGTGAGCAGAGACTCAGCCAGCCTAGGCAGGCAGTTGCAACAGAAGCCTCTGGTTTGCTCTAGCTCCATAGCTGCTGGCCTCCATCTTGGCTGGGTTAATTTGCATATAGCCGCTCTGATTGGCTGGGAGGCATGGCTTGGCTAGTGGGCGTGGCTTAGGTGTCTCGGGTAACAGTCAATTTGCATATTACTCTTTTATTATATTAGATTATTAGCACTCAACAAAAGGAATTAAGTGTTTAGATAAGTCTTGGAAAATACTACTTACCAAACCCCTTTCTCAGAAATTCCCAATGCATCTCACATTTTCCAGGAATTTCTCCTGCAAACAGATCTATTTTTTATTCTGGCAGTTCTCAAATGAATTCCTGTTTTACTCAGAATCTGTTACCATCCCAGAGAGTCCTTGATGTTAGGAAATTTTATGGGGAACAATGATGTATTTGCCTAAGCTCTCCAGATGCTCACTGAAGGTATAGGGTATTAAATGCCAGAGAGATGAGCACTGTGCTATACTCAGGTGCATATCACCACCCTGTGAATTCTTACAACCTAAAGAAGCCTGGAAAATGCATATGGAATAAAATAAAGTGCCCCCCCCCCAAATAAGCTGCAAACTGACAAGCAATGCCATTTTTATTCAGATTTAATTGCACAGTAAGCAGTTAAGTTTCAGTAATGGAACTGAAACTTATGAATTTGAGGTTTTCACCTTTTCATTGTGAGGACAGTCCTAGAAACCAGAATGTGCCCTGATTTGTGAAACGCCACCTGGTTTGATTCTTAGGTCTCTAGCCCTATCCCTACCTCATTCCTGTCCCTTCTCCTTTTGCCAGGGAAGAAGGAAAAGACAGATGAAAAGAAAAGAGAAAAGGAAAATAGGAAGAGGGGTGATTGTGCTTGTAAAAGCTCTAGGGGTATTGCATTCTGGCAGCTGGCATCAGGGCTTTTAGTACATTAGCCTACTCTATACTTTTATAGTAGAAAATGGTATGAGGGGGAGCTTTTGTTTTAAACTTGGGATGATTTGCTGTTGTGGATTGGTGATAATAGTATTTATATGAGATGTGCTATTGATTATTCTGGATCTATAATAACCTTAATATTTGATTTCTTTAAAATGAAACCATCAATAAGCAAATCCCTAAAAATAATGATAATAATTCTAGCAAAGTCTTAAAAAACAACTCCTCAAAGTTGATAATATTTTTGAAATAGTTTCATATATTTCACTGATGGTGGGGGCAGTAGAGAGTGTGGTCTAGGAAGGAGAGTAGAGAGAGGCTGTCTATACCAGACCACCCCTTTGCCACACCCCTGCCTGGCTTTCCTCTCTCCCCTTTTCTGCTGCAGCAGCCACTTTTGCTGCCCCTGACCTCAGAGAGCCACATGCCTAAAATAAACTTTCCACAACAACTTTGTAATGACAGCCTAATTATGTTGTCTGTCAGTCAAATGGAAAAGAACACAGATTGAATCCGTTTTCCTCAATGTCTCTATTGTCTACATAGAAGGAGGGCTAGCACAGTTCCCAGTATCCTTGGGAAGAGAACGTCAGTGGGGTGTAGAGGGGTAAGAACGACCCATTGGGTTTAGAGGAAAGTGTTGCTCTTTATTCTCACCTGGCTTAAGGAGTGTGAAGAGGAAATAGCCACAGAACAGTCATTGTGAAGGATGTAACTTGACCCCATGAAAATGACTTGGGGACACCTGCCTTTGCTCAGAGTTTGAGATGGGGAGAAGTGCACCAGGAAAGAGCAGGGATGTATGTCATTACTGACATCTGCACAGGGGGAATCAATGGAGAGGTTTAAGGTCTTCCTTAGTGCAAGTATGGCCTCAAGGCCAGTGTTCACACTTCTGCCTAAAAGAAACACGTTTCCTCCGTCTTTTAGGGCTGAATTCTGTCTAAAGAAGAATTTCTACTTCCCCCATTAAGCCAATTCTTCTTGCCCTTAATTGTTTAAAGTATGTGTACTATTTATTGGGGGATTCAGGTGTTTGTCAGTAGTTCATTTTTCAAAATCATGCAGATAATAGAATGGTCACTGAATAATTAAAATTGAAAAATGAAAATTTGCTTAGCGGAAGTCAGAGTTTAAAACCTCAAGATTTTCTTTGTCCTTTGCTGTGAGCTTTCCTATGCAAATTAGGTTGGGATGCCATAACTGTCATGACCAGCTCAGGGCACTAGTCTGAGAGAACAACACACAGGGGCACCTGCTCCAAGCCTCTGTGGCACGGCTGGGGGCAGGCCCCCAGTGGACACACACAGGGGCGCCTGCTCTGAACTGCCACAGCCAGACTGCGGCTTAGCCTTCAGTAGGACATCCCCTGAAGGCTCTCAGATTGTGAGAGGAGGCAGGCTGGACTGAGGGACCTCGCCCCACCCCTGTGCACAAATTTCATGCACTGGGCCTCTAGTTAAAAAATAATATGCTTCCATCACTCATTCTAAATACCAGTCAGAAAAATATTAGCTTATCCTTTCATGCCAAGATCAAATGCTTTAGAATTACAACTTAACAATCAAGAAAAGTTGGGAAATACATCCCATGTAATAACATTTGAATGCTCCACATGCAAGAGAACATTAGTTTTGTCATGTCAAACACCAGAGCATTCACTGGTGGCAGGCCTGCTCTCCTTCCCTACCTACTCCCAATGGTTCTTTGTCCTCTTGACGAGAATAGTAGAGTCAGATAATATTTCTTTTGCAGTGATCTTGGATATGCTGCATTCATAGTCACTAAAGTAAGAGTATATTTCTTGCATAGATTTAAATAGAAGCTCTGTGTGTGTTAAACATGGTATTTGTCTTTCTCTTACTAGCTTATTTCACTTAGCATAATACTCCCCAGGCCCATCCACGCTGTCACAAAAGTTAAAATTCCCTTTGTTTGTTTGTTAATCCTCACTTGAGAATATTTTTCTATTGATTTTTGGAGACGGAGAGGGGAACAGAGAGAAACATTGATGTGAGAGAGACACATCTCTTGGCACTTAGTTGCCTCCTACACATGCTTTGACTGGGGCTGGGGATCCAACATCCAATCCAGGTATGTGCTCTTGACCAGGAATTGAACCCACAACCCTTCGGTCTACAGGCTGACACTCTAAGCACTGAGCAACACCAGCCAGTGCTCTTTTTTTAAAAAATATATTCCTGAGTAGTATTCCAAGAATCTAATGAACAAAAATAGAAACAGACTCATAGATGCAGAGAACAGACTGACAGCTGTCAGAGGAGAGGGGCATTGTGGGCTGGGTGAAAAAGGTGAAAGGCTTAAGCCACAAAGAAAACCCCAGACACAAACAATAGTAAGGTGATTGCCAGAGGGAAGGGCGGTGGGAAAGGCAGAAGAAGGTAAAGGGGGATAAATAATGATTGAAGAAGATTTGATTTTGGGTGGTGAACACATAATACAATATACAGATGTACACTTGAAACCTATATAATTTTATTAATCAGTGTTGCCCTTCAATAAAAGTTAAAAAACAATAAAATTCAATACAAGTTCAATAAAAGTTAAATTCAATAAAAGTTAAAAAAAACAAACAAAACAAACAAAAAAAAAAACAAAAAAGAAAGGGAAGGGGTGAGAGAAGGAGAGTCTTCCTTTGAGGAAGGAAGAATTAGATAAATATGAATTAGAAACTATGTGGAATCTTTAAGTTCATTTTCTTCTAAAGTCTATTTGGATTATAATACAAAGGCAAACTTACTGGTTTTTGTTTAATCTTTACATATGCTTTTGTGTTTACTGAGTTCTGGTTATTGTGCTGATCAAGGGAAATACTCAAATGCATAAAATATTTCTTGTGCTCAGGTACAGAAAAACAGATTATTTCATCACTGTGGTAGGATTGTGCTGCCAAGGAGAGGGCAGCATAGGTGCCCTGGGAGTTCTCTCTACTGTCCTTTCTATCCCTGGGATTAAAGAAACAGATGTCAGAAGGAGGACAGAAGGAGAAACCAGGTGTCAGACATATAAGGGAGAGTACATAGAGGACAGACCAGGCCAGTTTGGACCCAGCACTCAGGGTCCTGGGGAGGATAGATATGCCATTTCCATTTCTGCAGAAGCATGTGTTACCTTTCATGCATGAGAAATCCTTTGTATACATTTGATTTATTTAATTGAAAGGAACTGGCGAAGAGGCAAACTAGGCACTTCCATTTGGGCAATAGCAAAAGAACATGAAAAATGAATCCCTAGAATCTGTTCCTGGTGTTCACAGCATTATTTAAAAGACCTAATGTGATGTCACATATGATTTATGCTGTGTAGGTATTTTTCCACTGTGTTTGAAGCAGATAGTTATTAGAGTTAATATATTATCTAGTTTCAAATATAAAAACTGCTTAGTGATGTGAAGAGATAAGGTGTTGTACTGCTGATTAGATAGCCCAGAATAACTGTTTTCAGTGGCAAAGCTTATATTTGGACATTTTTATCATTTCGGAGGGTTTGGTACAATTCTTTCTTTCACATATTTTTCCTTCCTTCCTTCCTTCCTTCCTTCCTTCCTTCCTTCCTTCCTTCCTTCCTTCCTTCCTTCCT
>PVJC01006927.1:0-53195 GCA_004026665.1 Murina feae | reverse complement strand
TTCATTTCCAGCAATTTGAAAGTGTTACTCCTTTGCTTTGTAAAGTACAATGCTGCTGTCCAAAAGCCCCACTTACATTACCCTTTGTTATTTAAATCTATCCCCTCCTACTGACCCCACCTACCTCTCCTGAAGCTGGATGTTCTGACTGTCACTCGGAAGTACTCTGGTATGGCTTGTTTTCATCATTCTGCTGGTCCCTTAGTGGGAACTTTTGATCTGGAATCTTTAATTTGAAATTCCTCAAATTATTCCACTGATGACTTGCTCACCTTCATTTCCTCTGATCTCTATTTCTGGAACTTCTCTCATTTAGATAATGAATCTCAACTGATTCTCTTATTTTCTTAAGATTTCTTTCCTATTTTGAAAATATTTTTAAGTCTTTGCTTCATATTTTAGAAAATTTTCTCAATTTGTATTACAATTCTTCTATTGAGTATTTAACTGCTGTTACGAAAGTGTTGTTTTTTTTTATTTCCAAGAGTCCTTTATTGATCTCCAAATGTTCCTTTTTCTGTAACACATTGTTCTTGTTTCATGGTTGCAAAGTCTTCTCTGATCCTACCAAGGATATTAACATCTGTTGACATTTTCTTCTCTCTTGTGGTCTATGTTTCCTCCAAGTTGCCTTTGATTTTCATTTTTGTCTCTATCTTTCATGCTAGAGGCTTTGCTCAAATGAGTGGCAATCGTTAGCATGTGGTTGTCTTTAAGAAGGGAACTGGGAGCTAAACATCTAGTTGGGAGTATTGAGAACAGAGCTTCACTTAGGATGATCTGAGGGGCTTACTTGGGGGCAATCTCCAATGTTGCTATCTCCATATATACCTTATTGAAGGCTACAGATTCCCCAGGATGATGCTTCCTGTCTGCTGCTTGGAGGATAAAGACCTAATTACAGTATCAGGTTGCTATGCAGCAGAAGAAAGCTGAAGATCTCAACATCCAGTTTGCATCTGCCCAGTTATTCCCCGTGTACCCATCCAGATACCCTGTGTCTACCCTCTCCAATCCTTTTCCAGGCAAGGTGAGGTTGGTTTTCTGAGGGTAGCAATGCTTCTTAGACTTTCAACAAGTCCTTATTTGTAGCTCTCCCTTTAACCCCCATTTTCAGAGCTACATAGTGGCACCAATTCCTGAGCCATTTAAGGATAAATGTATAATAGGGCACTCAGATTTCCTTATTGCTGATTTAGGATTATGTTTCTTTGGAGTTGCTAAATCATTTACCTCTATTTTACTAACCAACTTACATCTCTTTGTCCTAATCTCTCCCCCTTCATTATTAGTTTGGAGAGGCTGCTGAAGGGAATGATGGTATTTACATGTGTTCTGTCCACCATCTGCAGTCGGTGTTTTCCGAATTGTGTTCTACTGAGTCTGGGGTTCCCTGGGGGTACCTCACAGCCACAGGGAGGTCTGCATAGAAGGCAGGTTGCCCATCAGCACCTCAGGAAGAGCCCATCTAGACTTCAGTCCAATAAACATTCTGCTGTTAAATGCAACTGCCAAGGCACTTTAAAAAAAAAATCTACATTTGACACTGAAACATAACTATGTGCATGCATGAGGGCAGAGAAGTAGTGGACACATAGATATAAAACTGTGACAGTAGGGAATAGTCTCCAAAATCACCTCTAGCACAGCTCCTTCCTGCAGGCACGGGCCACTCGTGGTGTCAGGAGGTGCAATCTCTTCCCAGGCCCTTGAGTTTGGGCTAGCTTTGTGATTGGCCTTGGCCTACAGAATGTAGCTCAGTTATGTTCTGGAAGTTCTGAGGCCAAACCTTAAGTGGGCTGAAAGCTACTATTTCCTGCCACTTGGACAAGCCCACCATGCATGGAGAGGTGTGTAGTGAACTGAAACTCTCTGTAAAGATGGACAGCACTAACTGCCACCATGAGAGAAGCTGTCTGTGATGTACCAGCTCAGGGTTGCTATAGGTCACAGCAATCCCAGCTGTTACCCCACAGAGCAGAAGAACCAGCCAAGCAAGCCCAGCAAACCCATAGAATCAGTGGAAATGATAAAACGATTGCATTTTAAGCCAAAATTTTGGGGTTGTTTGTTGTTAGTGACAGAAAATTTAAAAAAGAACAATTTCAGGGCCTGTTTGTTTCCTTCTATGTAGTTTCTGATTCTTAAAATAATATTTTAACATAAAGTAGTTATCCTATTTAATAAAAGAATAAGATGCAAATTAGGCATCACTCTGTCACAAAGATAGCCGCCCCCATGGCCACAAGATGGCGGCGCCTATAGTCACAACATGGCCACTCCCATAGCCACAAGATGGCTTCCCCCAGAGCCACAAGATTGCGGCACTCACAGCCACATCCTATCTAATAAAAGAGTAATATGCAAATTAGGCATCACTCCATCACACAGTTGGCCGCCCCCATGGCCACAAGATGGCGGTGCCCATAGCCACAAGATGGCGGCACCCAGTCTGGTTCAGCCCCGCCACTGAAGTGGTCAAGCCTGTTAGCCAGGTAGGTGGCAGGGGGGTGGGGGGCCCGAGGGGTGGAACAGGCGATCAGAGAGGGCTGGGGGTCCCCTGCCCAGGCCAGAGGCCTTTGTCAGAGGCCTCAGGCATGGGCAAGGGTGCAACGGGTGATCAGAGGGGGAAGAGGCAGAGCTGGTGATCGGAGAGGTATGAGGGTGCCCTACCTAGGCATAAGACCTGGGCCAGAGGCCTTGGGTCTGGGCAGTGAAAAGGCCAGAGACCGCAGGGGCCTGGGCTCCACAGAGCCAGCAATTGGAGGGCCAGGGGCAGAGCCTGCAATCGCAGAGGTCTGGGTACCAGTGGAGCCGACAAAGCAGGGCTCTGGGGGTTCCTTGCCCAGGCCTGCAGCCTTGATCACAGGTTATAGGCCTGGGCATGGGTGGAGCTGAGATTGGAGGGGGAGGGGTGGAGCCAGTGATTGGAATGAACTACAGAGGAAACACCTTTTGTTACTGCTTATTGGCTAAGTTCCCTATATGCCACTGGTAATATTCTTAGTAACTTAGGTAATAAGAATCCAAAAAAGCAATCTAGGGTTTTTCCACCACACTCCTGGAAAAAAAACATGAAGGTCCCTGCTGGAGGGCTAAAAAATATCATATCCTGTCCTAGCTGGTTTCGCTCAGTGCATAATGCCTCAGCCTGCCAACTGCAGGGTGTGGGTTCAAGTCTGACCAAGGGCATGTACGTAGGTTGCAGTCTCTTCCCTGGCTGGGGCCCAGATCAGGGCATATACAGGAGGCAACCAATCAAAGTGTTCCTCTCATTTTGATATTTCTCTGTTTTTCCCTTCTCTTCCACATTCTCTAAAAATCAATGGAAACATATCCTCAGGTGATGATAAAAAAAAAGAGAAAGAAATGGTATATTCTATGAAAGACACATCTTGAAAATGCCTAAAGAGTGTTGTCATTTCTTCATGGTGAAGGGACTAGAGTCCGTGTTGATGAAAACACCTTGGTAGCTATGGTGACTGACAGTGGCTGCAGCAGTGGGGTGATGGGGCTGGTAGCTTCCCCTGATTAGCCTGGTCGCCTCCCACAAAGGGAGACCAGACTATGGCTTAGGCCCGTTCCCCAAGGGGAGCAGGGAGTGGGCCTAAGCCATTAGTATTACATCCCCTGAGGGCTCCCAATATGTGAGAGAGGGCATGCTGGGCTGAGGAACCCCCCCGTGCCCCCCATGCACAAATTTTGTGAACCGAGCCCCTAGTACCAAATCCTACCTAATAAAAGAGTAATATGCAAATTGAACATCACAAGATCGCTTTCCCCATGTGGTCAAAGATGGCTGCCACAAGATGGCCAGAAAGGGAGGGCAGTTGGGAGGGACCCAGGCCTGCAGGGGAGGGCAGTTGGGGGGTGACCCAGACCTGCATGGGAGGGAAGTTGTGGGGGACCCAGACCTGCAGGGGAGGGCAATTGTGGGGGACCCAGGCTGGCAGGGGGAGGGCAATTAGAGGCAATCAGGCCAGTACAGGAGCAGTTAGGCGTTGATCAGGCTGGCAGAAGAGTGGTTAGGGGTAATTGGCAGGCAAAAGGTCAGGAGCCAGCAGTCCTGGATTATGAAAGGAATGTCCAACTGCCCGTTTAGGCCTGATCCCACCAGTGGGATCGGGTCTAAACGGGCAGTCGGACATCCCTCAAGGGGTCCAGGTTGGGCTGAGGGACACCACCCCTACCCCCAACTCCCACTCTGTGCATGAATTTCATGTACCAGGCTCTAGTAATAAACTATAAAAATGGGTAAGTAGACAAGTGATGTTTTTTGCCTTTATGAATACTTCTTGTGTTCAGTTCTTATAATGCAAATGATCACCAAGGTCTGATGTGGTTATGAAACAGAACAAAGCTAACCATTTCTCACAGGTATGAAACGTGACATGCTTACACATACTTACACATACACACATGCATGCACACAAATCTGCACATGCACACAAATCCACACACACATCACACACACATATTCTTAACACAAGTGATCAAAACTAAAGGAATACAGCCCTGGTCAGGTGGCTCAGTTGGTTAGAACATTCTCCTGTTGTGCCAAGGCTGCAGGTTTGATCTTCGGTCAGAGCACATACAAGAAGCAACCAATGAATGTATAAGTAAGTGGAACAGCAAATCTCTCTCTCTCTCTCCCTTCCCCTCTCTCTCTCCAAACTTAATCAATAAAAATAAAAGACTTAAAGGAATACATGATCAAACAATCAATACACTTTCTATGGGTGCATTTGGTGGAATATAAATATACCATATAAATCAAAGAGTGGTAATAATGATGCTGATTTGGAAGAGCAGTGGCTCAAAATGATCTAACCCTAACATTTCAGCTTAAAGATTAGTGAACTGAAGCCTAGTGTGAAGTAACCTGTTCACCAGGCCTGAAGGTGGCAGTGAGGAGCCTACACATGGGGAGCAATGTGGGGGGTGGGGGTCGGGGACAGAGGGGAGGACACAAGTTAACTGCATTGAGTGAATGGAAAAACCCTGCACCTTGCATGTGTCTAGCTAACAAGAGAGCATCTCACTTTTCTCGACATAACATTTTAGACGCAAAAAATGCCTGGCCTTTCTAGAGAGAGAAAGTAACAGTAACCAATTGCATTTAAAGTTATTTCAGCAAGTGAGGCCGAGGAGGATGGAAGGGACCAGCTGACTTCAGTGGGCAGGAAGGTGTGTTTGGTCCCAACAAGAGGAACACGTATGTGTTAACTGTGAACTTGAGAGACTTCCCCTTGAATTTCTGAAGTGTTTTTTTTTTCTGTCTTAGCAATTGCAGTTCATGTACATTATAAGTCATAATGTAATTAAAAAGTGACTAGTCTGCAGACAAGCAGAAGCAAATGAAATCCCAGGTTTCAAAATGGCATTTGCTTGAGGATTTATCCTTTATTCTTTCTGTGTTTGCCTTTTTTGAATGTCCTGTTTATGGACTATAGATGGGCCCTTGCCTAGCTTGTCTTAGCGACTCAAAATAGAAGAGGTACAACTTATTTGTATTTTAGTGCACGTCTCAAAATGACCACTTATTTAACATTATGCATTTTGAGACTAGCTTCCATGTAGGGAGTGTCCTGGAACTTCCTGGGTAATTAGGCAGGGAGGTACTGTAAGCCTCCGGGGCTAGAGAATCTGCCACTACTGTACTACATACGCCCTTTGGTCTCGTGCTTCTTCCCACACAGTAATGCCCAGAAGATGCCAGCCTCATGCTAGTTCCTAATAACACGATGGGATGGTGGTGTCTGCTGTGAGTGCCACCAAGTAGGACAGCGACAGCTGTCGCTACAGCTTGGGAACTTCCATCAGGAATGTTGCTTCCTTTACGGCCAAAGGTTGCCGCTTAAGCAGCAGGAGGAGCTTTGTTTATGGCAAAGAAGATGGATCAACAGTCTTGTTTGTGGATTAGAGTTAAGGGGGCACCTAAAAGGGGGCACAAATCTCTCCCATCTGCTCATGTTTTCTAAGGGCTGATATATAAAAAAAAAATCTATACATATAAAGAGGTAATATGCAAATGAGGCCAGAACACCGTAACGAGTCATGACCAGACAAGAGGAGGCTGCGCATGCAGGTGAGGCCCAGAGCAGAGATGAAGACAGACACAGGTGGGCCTGCCCGAGCCAGTGCGGTGGCTCTGGTGGCCCAGAGTGGACACAGGCAGGGGGACCGGGGAGGCCTGGGACGGAGGTCAGGCACGGGTCCCGGCCACCTGTGGCGCCAGTCAGGTCTGACTCCCGCGGCTGCTGGCACTATGCAACTCGGGTGCGGGTCCCCGCTGTCCACAGCACGGGTCCGGTCTGACTCCCGTGGTGGACCTCAGGGTGCCTCCTCACACAGTGGGAGACGGGGCGCCTCCTGGCACCATTTCAATTACATGCTGGGCCTCTTAGTAAATAATAAAAATAAAGGGCTGATATCAGTGGACAATTTAAAACAGTAAAGTTCCCACTCACTGCCTTGATATCAGTTTATAGTTTGTAAGTTCCACTGACTTCCTCGGGGAGTTTGTGAAAAAGTCCCATATGGGCCAGTAAATGCTGCAAGATGCCATCAGATTCCAGTGGAAATGATTTCCTCCAAGAGCCAGGGGTATCTTGTTAGACTACTGTTTACAAATTCTAAGAAAAAGCACTTAACTGCTGCCAACTAAAGGAATTTCTTTCTTTTCAAATTAAATAACAAGCAGATAAATAACAAGAAAGGAGGCCTGTGAGACCCCAAGTTACCAGAATAGGACTAGGATGGATTCCTTTAAACATTTTCAATTTTCAGTGGTATCCTGACCACTTCTTCTGTTAATATTATCTACTAGTGTCCTAGAGCACAGATTCATGCACATTGAAAGGAAATTAATTAGAAGAAATATTTTAATATCGTTATTCACCCTTTGCCTATAATAGAAATGTCAACCAAATTCACGATCGACAATGACAGATCAAAACACACACGTGCCATTGGCACTAGTGAGAGCTTTATATGTATCGCACATGCATGAGCCAACTTAGTCTTTTATATACACAGAATAAACTTGCTTAATTAGACCTGATTTCTGATTTAGCTAAACTTTTTCCAGCCCAGTGAAGCACCCCAACTTATCTTTCAGGTAATTGTCAGCATCACAGCAGTAAATATCAACACGAAGCAGGTTATTATTGTAGATCACACAGGGAGAACAAAGGATAAGATATTTAATGGTAGCAGTGTTTGACTATACTCTGCTCAGTGAGAAAACCTGAAGTAATTTTCAAGTTCCACCATTTCTTACTTCTTTTCAGTTGGGTCATTTCTAAACTTTCTAAATCTCCATTTTCCAGCTAAGGAAAAGAAAATAGGATTCTACCGAGTCTCTTATCTACCTACTCCAGGACTTCTGTGAGGATCCTTCTTGTGAAGATAGAATGAGGCACGTGAAAACACTTCACAGACATTTGGTTAAAGTGTAAAATGTTTCTACCTGGCTATCAAGCAAGTCAGGTTCCTGGGCTGAAGAAACTCTAAGGAGGCTAGTTGCTAGGAAGAGGAAGCCGGGCGTTGCTACGTGATGTCATTACTGGGCACCCACAGTGACTGTTTCTGGGCTGGGCTGGGCTGTGGGCTGCACTTTGTGCATTGGGGTTTTGGCAGCATTGGCTGCGATTTGGTGGGGTGTTGCTCCAGGGTGGTGGCAGGGCCTGTGTCCCACTTGGGGAAAGCCGAGTATTGATTTGTTGGCACCAGGTCTGCAGTGCCATGCATTTTTAAATGGCCACTAGTGTCATGGTAGCTCCCACATTGAGTGTCTGCCCCCTGATAGTCAGTGTGCATCATAGCTACCGGTCGGAAGAACAGATGGACACTTAGCCTTTTATATATATAGATAGATTGTGCATTTTGAAATCTTGTCCTTAAATTTCAATGTTGTGCATTGAAAGTTTTTCCTGCATTTTCCTGGTTACCCTTCACATTTTTCACTTCTACCTTAACATGCATATGTTATTATTATATTAGTATCCTTTTATTTTAATTACAAAGAACTTTCAAAGACACTATAACTTACCTGAACCACACAATGTGCAGTAGGGGGGACATTCTATTTATGAAGTGGGTCCAACTGAAGTAAGTCAAACCCATTTTACATTTGAGGAAACTGAGGCCCAGAAAGGTACAGAAAAACGCCAGTCTATCATTTCTCTAACCCCGTTATGCATCCATTCCATAATTATTTAGTGAGCATGCACTGTGCACAGTGCTAGGTACACAATTACATTACATTGATGAGGAGTAAAGCACTGTGGTTAGGAGACTGTTTAGGAGAAGAGATTAGAATTTCATCTAAAGCTTCCATCAGTTCATAAAAATTGGGTATCACAGTCTCTGCGTAACAGCATTGCTGTGGCTAATGGCTTGACAAGAAGCGACCAGTAAGTGGCAGCTGTTGCTGGGTTACCCGTCTTATTCAGGGTTCATGGAGCGCCTACCAGCGGGAAGGTGGAGGCAGATCCAGGCCTCACCTCCAGGCCTACCTTCCATATGTGGTGCTCCACGGTTCCAGCACTGGCAACTCTTCGGGGCCTCCAGCAAGCCAAAAGGCTCGTTTAATTCCTTCCCTCACTGTCTGTAACCTAGTCCTGCCCTGGTTTGTCATCATCTCTTGTCACCTAGTTGTAGGGAAGCGTGCAGGTTTCAGAAAGGCTTTTCTCGGGCTCACAGTGTAGAAACCGGCCATCTCAGAGGCTCCATGCCATGGTGCTCCTGTGCTCACACAGTCCTCAGAATGGCTAGCAGCAGAGGGACTTGGGAAGACTATGACCCCAAGGAGTCCATGGTAGCAGTGAGAGGTGATGTGAGAAAAGAGGAAGAGAAGATTTGAGTTGACATGGTCAGCAATTTTCTCCAAATGAGTCTCAGAAAAAAAAAAATCTTTTCAGAATGCGAATAAGAATAATAGTATGACAACTAAAGTTTCTTTTGACTTCCTTTGTTACTAGGCTATGATTTGACAGCTTTCAAGAGTCTTAGTGATTTTTATTTATAGAAAAATGTCCATGTCCTAAGAATGGCCACATCTTGAATAAGAAAGGCCTGACATTTGACTTCATCCGAGCAGTAAAGTGTTTTCTCTAGGCAAAACAGTACAATTAATTTTTCCATACTGCACCTGAGCTGGAAAAAAAAATGCATCTCTCTATTACATCTTCTCTGTTTATAAGGTGGCTTATAAACACTTGAATAATATGAACTATGACTAAAGAGACTACACAATGAACTTTAACTCATAATGTAAACATAATTACGATATAATGCCAAGAGAAGAGAATGTCACCTTGAGATAACGATCTCCAATTGCAGTGAAAGTGTGGAAGTGTGGAAGGAGAAGACAACCGATGCCAAGAAATGCAGGCTGGGCACCAGCCAAGACTGGACTTGAACATCAGTGCCCCCGGGCTCCGTGAGTGGTAACTGAATCGCTGTTTTTTAAAGGTAGTCAACTCCCCATCATTCTCAGGTTGAAGACTGATAAGGCTTGGAACAAAAACAACATACTGCTTTGTATTTGGATGATGTGTTTGTATAATCCTTTGAACATGAAACTTGACAAAAGAATTTCTTTTTGCCAAGTCACCAAAAGGTATCAGATCCCTTTCCTGATCTTTCAAATCCTTAAGTTCTTCTTCTCGATAAGTCAGTTCACACACATGTGCTAGTACCTGCTTGGGTTTCTCCTCCAGGAGATACCTTTCCCCATTAGTGACTGGAAAAGCTGCTAGGAAGAAGTAGCCCCTGAAATGGACAGAATGTGTGGGATTTCAAAATGTGGCAACGGGAGATGAGAAGAGAGGGCATTCTAGGTGGAGGAAAGAGCAGACGCGAAGTATGGCGGTAAGAAAGCTCAAAGCAAATTTAGAAAGATGATGTCTGTTTGACCAAGGGCAACATGGTGGAGAACAGGAGTGAGCATTTTGGCAGGGAAGAGGACAAGTCTTCTTTAGACCAGAGTCTCAAGCAGGTAAACATTTGCTATGTTTAGAGTGAAGATGTGCTCTGATTGTTCTATGACATATTTTTCAGTTGAGAGTTTTAGCTTCTGTTGAAATTCTAGAAGATGTGTCAAGAGTGGGCCTATGATCCTGCTGGAACTGGGGCCCACGAGGAGCCGCCCTGTGAAGGGAGGTGTTCATTCTCCAGTTGGTCACAGTCCTCACCATTCCTTATTGTGCTCACCACATAGTGAGGGAAAAAGGCAGTTGCAATTTATCGTTAAATTCTTTTTATGGTAGATAATCATAATACCCAAGAAATTCATGGTTGTATTATATTTTGTTTTATACTGAGGGTCATGACAAATAAAGTTGAAATTTTTTACATCAACTGTCTTTATTCATATCATGCACTCTCTCAGATTTTGAGCTCATGACCCCTTCCTCTGGATTTGGGAAGACTAAACATTTTGGGGCCAGGAATGACATAATCTCAGTTTGGGCAGGAGAAACCACACTATCTGGGATAGAAGAAAGGATGCTCAGAGACAGAAAACGGAAGCATCACTGACTGTGGTAGTAGGGGCTTCAGGTGACAAGGGGCTGTGTCAGACCAGCAGCAGTAGCAGCAGATTGGCCGGCAGTATCTCAGACGAGGGGGAGAAGATAGCATTTTGAGGTTTTCATTCCAGCTTCTTGAGTGTCTGGCATCAGAAACTGCAAAGCTGTAAGGAGAAACTGGGGTGCTGAGGAGAGGGAGGAACTCCTTTGGATATGCTGAGTCAGGGATCTGGGCAGATTCGTGAAAATATGAGTCTAGGAAATAATGGCGAGACTGAAGCAAAGGGAAAGGACTGGGGAACCACTGAATGAGAAAGGCAGGTGATGTCATTGAAGGAAGGTCACTGAGATGGAGAGACTGTGAGAGACTAGATGTCCATGTAAGAACCATGGGAAGAGCTACATTTAGGGGTTTCTTAGCTGTGGGAGCTGCTATAAATTGGGCAGTTTTTACACAGCTGACACTTATTTCTCCCAGTTCTGGGAGCTGGGAAGCCCAAAATCAAGGTACCAGCAGATTCCGTGTCTGGTGAGTGTCCGCTTCCTGGCTTGTAGCTGGCTGTCCTGGGTCCTCACATGGCACTAGCACCAGTGAGCACACGGTCCTTGGAGGTCTAATTTTCAGCTCTGTGCACCCCTGTTAGCCCACCCTCTGTCCCCAACTCCTGGGACAGTGGCTGCCTCCTGCAGCTTCCATGATACCTTCACATTCTCCTTTCATCTCTGAGTTACTTAGTTAACAACTTCATAACTAGCTAACAATCTTTCATAGTAAGTCTTCTCTTCAAATAACCAGTTTGTCTCCTGACTGGCCCTGACTAGTCCATGCAGACAGGCTGGCAGCCATGAGCACCGCCACAGCCTAAAAGAGCAGGTCCCAACCTTGCTAGGAGGGGAAGTGACACGGCCAGAGGAAAAGCCTGTTAGCAAAGGGAGCCATTCCATTTAACTAACAGGCCACCCCAAACAACATGGAGATGGGGCGCCAACCCTAATAATGACCATCAAGGTGTCCTGTGGCAGGAGTGGGAGACAGAGGCCCAGGGCATGGTTCCTGGTGGACGGGGAAGCTCTCCAGACCAAGGCCCCACTGAGACATAGGTGCAGCCATACCCATGTCTCAGGGAGGCCTTGGTCTGGAGAGCTTCCCCGTCCGCCAGGGACCACGGTGCTGGTGGACCAGAGCAGGACTCTGCGTAGGGAAACGACGCTAGCATTTTCAGAGCACCTGGAATGTGAAAACTGACCTTCTATTCTAATGCCTGCTATATGCACAGTGCTTCAGAGCTTTTAATACATTTCCCTAGGTTATCTGATTCAATCCTTACAAGAACATTGAGAGAAAGAGGCAGTTAAACACATGGACTTTAGAGACAGAAAGATGAGTTTGAATCCCGGCTCAATCACTTCCTACATATGGGATCTTGGACAAGTTGCTTAAATAGTTTCAAAAATGGACACCCTAGCAGCGCCCACCTCATAGGGCTATTCCAATGGTCAGGAAAGAGAAGGCACATAAAGCACTTAGCATCCTGCATTACGCAATGGCTGTTCAGAAATGCTTGCTGTTATGTCATGGACAGAGGAGAGAGCACTGGAGAGGGAATTTACTTGCCCAGGGTCATGAAGGGATGGATGCAGGCCTCACTCTTGTCTTTGCATTCAGGTTCCTTCACACTTTTTCATTAGCAACACAATTCCTCTGGGAGCCCCCGCCCCACCCCCAGGTGTGTCCTGTGCAGGCCACATCTCACACTTAGTTTCCGATGGTGAATAACTAACTACACCAACACAGCAACCTGGGACCCCTTCTCCTGGCAAGTGCTGGCTCATCCTGGCTCTGACATTCTATGTGGCTTTGATGTTTCTCCCTGCGGGGCCTCAATTTCCTCAAGTGGAGTGATCACCCCCACAGCCGTGGAGCTTCTTAATGCTGGCTGTGCTTTGACATCACCTGGGAAGCTTTTAAAAATGTTTGTATTGATTTTTAGAGAGTTAGGAAGGGAGAGGGATAGAGAAATAGAAACATCAATGAGAGAGAAACATTCTCATTTGGCTGCCTCTTGCATGCCCCCTACTGGGGATTGAGCCTACAACCGGGGCATTCACCCAGACCAGTAATCTAACCAGAGACCTCTTGGTTCCTGTGTCAACACTCAACTGCTGAGCCACATCAGTCCAGGCTGGGAAGCTTTTTAAGAAAATACTGATATCTGGGTTCCCATGCCCAGAGATTCTGACTTAACTGAGTTGTGGCCTAAACATTGGTCATGAAGAAAATAATCTATTTTATCGTAAAGCCAGGGTTGATAAATATTGCCTAGGCCAGGGGCTGACGAACTATAGCCCATGGAAAATGTGGCCCATAGTCTGTTTAGTGAAGTCCTGTTGGAACACAGACACACCTGGTAGTGTGCATACTGCCTGTGGCTGCTGGTGCACGATTGCAGCAGAGCTGAGTCATTGCTACAGAGACCACATGCCCGCAAAGCCTACAACAGTTACTAGCTGACCCTTCACAGGAAACGTTTGCCAACCTTTTCTCAGGTGTGCGTGATCTCGGTGGGTCTTCTATCTCTACCCATGATTCCCATCTGATAAATTGGATCGTACAGTCAATCCAGAGAAGTGACTTTTGCACTTTTTAGACTGAAACCTAGAGTCAGAAACACATCTTATGTCTGTGCTGGTTTTAAGAATACATCTACAGAGTCACTGCAAGTCTTCCCTTAGGAGGTGGAGCCTAATTCTCCACCTAGTACTTGAGCGTGGGCTGGACACGCTTTGACATGCTTCTGAAAAACAGAATTCAGCAGAAGTGATCTTTTGTGATTTTAGGACTAGGGCTTGAAAAGGCATTGTGGTTTTCATCCTGGTTGCTCTTTCTTAGATTCCTCCAAGGATGAAATTAGATGATACAGGTAAGGCATTTGGTATAGTATCTGGTACAGAGTAAATGCTCCTTTCATAAATCTTAGTTCTCGTTATTATAATGATCAACAATTAATCCCTGATATTGGCTCACTTCTGCTAGGGATGATTTTTTTTTTTTGCATTTTTAAAGGGAAGAATTGGGGAGCTAATCCTATGATTCATTGTGTCATTAAACTGGAATTCTAGGACTAACTCTATAATCTCTACTTAGCTTTTACCAGACCTCAGGCCATGTGCTTGGCAATGTGCTTGAACTGCATGTGCTTGGTCTCCCTGGACTCTCACACTAACTCTGTAAGGGATGTACTATCATTATCCTCAATTTATGGTTGGGAAAACACAGCACAGATTTTTAAGTAGTTTTCCTCAAGGCTTCACAGCTAGTAAGTGACAGAGGCAGGATGGGAACCTTAATTTGATCCTAGAAACTGCATTCTCACTCACATTATTCTTCTAGGACAAGAGAGAGAGCAGCTACTTTGGGGGAAAGTTATTATTGGTGTTGGTGGTTGTGAGGGGTGGGGTTCCAGCACTTAAAGATCCCAGTAAAAGGGCCCAGAGCTGCCCCTTTAAACATAAAGGCACAGGTACGAACAGAATGTGGCTAGGAGCATAGCTCCTGGGCTCTCTGAGGGACATGAGATTCCTGGGGAGTCTCTCTGAAAAGCCAAAGAAGGTGATATTGGGAGGAGATGCCCTGCTTGTCATCTGCTTTCACACAGGTACTTCCAGGCTCATGCCTGTAGGCACTGCCTTGGCACAGGCACAGTTCAGAGCAGGGTGCCTTGCAGAATGACTAAGAACTAGATATAGCCTCCTGGTCCCAGGCAGAGGAAGGTTTGTTCATTTACTCACAGACTCATCCATTCATGCAAACATCTGAATGCCTATTACAGGCCAAGGGCTGTGGGAGACACACAAATAAACAAAACATGGTTTCTGCCTTCGAGGATTGTGGAGACTAAGATCCAAGGGACCAGTCACAATGCTGTGAGCTGAGCCCCACAGAGGAGAAAAGTAGCAAGTGCTGTGGGCTCAGCCTGGGAAACTCTAGAGCAGCGGTTCTCAACCTGTGGGTCACCACCCCTTTGGGGGTCGAACGACCTTTTCACAGGGTCGCCAAAGACCATCCTGCATATCAGATATTTACATTATGATTCTAACAGTAGCAAAATTACAGTTATGAAGTAGCAACAAAAATAATTTTATGGTTGGGTCACAACATGAGGAACTGTATTAAAGGGTTGAGGCATTAGGAAGGTTGAGAACCACTGCTCTAGAGGATGCCACAGAGGAGAGTCATTGGGAGACCAGTTGACCTGTATCATCAAGGAATAAATGGATTGTAAATGATGAGAAAAGGGAACATAGCAATACAGACTCAAGAGAACCTGGTGACTGATTGGAAGCAAGCAAAGGAAGTGCCGCAGTTATTGAGATGATTTAAGTCTGTTTCTGACAATCCCCATCCAACAGAACTTTCTGAGATGAAGAAAATGTTTTGTGTGCGTTTTAGCTATGAGTCACACACAGCTATTGAACACCCAAAATATGGCTAGTGCAGGTGATTGATTTAGCTTTTATGTAATTTCAATTAATGTAAATTTAAAACACTTTAAATGAATGACCTCATTTAATTCTCACAATAATTCTATGCAACAGGTACCACACAGCCTCATTTCACGGATGAAGAAACTGAGGCACAGAGAGGGGAAGTCACTTGAGCAGGATGACATGGTCAGCAAGTGGAATTTGAGCTGAGATATACTGGCCCCAGAGCCCATGCTCCCACAGTCACTCCATTACGATGTCAGCATTCTGCTCACACTAATCTTTCTGTAGAGGTAATCCCCATTATTTCATAAACATATTAAAAGGTTGTGAAATTTTGCCAGTATAAGTATTTATAAGATATCAAGACAGCTTGTTCTTTAAATGAATCCATGTGTGAACACCCTGATTCAACTGTTTTATATATCATTAGGAATTTGCTAAGATGGTTCACACTTCCAATTAAGTGACCCTACATAATTATTTCTGAAAATGTAGTGAACTTCTTAAGAGGTTCCAAAGTCTTCTCTACCAGAAGCCACTCAATCCAGGGAAGGACCTCTTGGTAGGAAAGGGGAACGGTTCTGTAGTTAACCTCAGGGAAATTGCTGTGCATTTTTTGACTTGCGATATAGAATTGGGATTAGAGTGCACAGCTGGAAACGCTGTTGTGTGGGTTTGAGAAATCTCCAGGGAACATCTTTCCACTGTCCTCAAAGATTGCTGACATTTGGCCTGCCCCACTAGGAAGCTGAAATTGAATTCTGACACCAGTTTTTTCTTCAGTAGAATTAATGGTAAATTGAAGAGAAAAATCTTAGAAGTAGCAGACCCGGGGAGAGTCCAAAGGAACTACGGGGCTCTCTGATAGGCTTGAACCAGTCGCTGCTAGGGTACTAGGGCACAGCGACAGGATACCAGCGGAGGTCTCATAACGTGTTAACACCAAGCTGAAAAGCAGGCAAATCATACTGAGGTGAAATGCCAGATCGTATTTTCCCTTAGTTGCAAAAGGTACCATTCTGAAAGATGAGTAAAAATTCCCAATGATCTCCTTGCCGTGTATGACACACTATGCAATCCAGTTGACCCATCATCAGAGCAAAGCATCTTCTTTGGCAAGTCCTTCATCTAGAGCAGCGGTTCTCAAGCGGTGGGTCGTGATCCCTTTGGCAGTCGAACGACCCTTTCACAGGGGTCACCTAAGACCATCCTGCATATCAGATATTTACATTACGATTCATAACAGTAGCAACATTACAGTTATGAAGTAGCAACGGAAATAATTTTATGGTTGGGTCACAACATGAGGAACTGTATTTAAAGGGCCAGAAGGTTGAGAACCACTGATCTCAAGTAAGGTGTCCGCAAGTGACTTCCTGACAACATGAGGAATCTCTGGCTATTCGACACTAGGTCATGACTTGATTGACTGTTTATTCTTTCCACCCATATATTGGACACCTACTCCACGTTAGGCCAGATTTTCAGTACTGAGGACACAGCACCAAAAGAAGCAAACAAGGTCTCTCTCACTTGGCACTAACATTCTAGCGGGGAAAGAAGGCAATAACGAAGAGGACCATTTCAGATCGTTATCCCTGTGCTGCAGGAAAGGAAACAGGATGCTTGAGACCATGGCCTAGTCGCCTAGGACATTTCTCTTGGCCTGAGTGATAAAGCTTCTTGACTCTCAGAGAATGTTCCTTGTTTGGTCTTTGAATCTTCCCTACCAGATGATCCTCCTGGTAAATTGTAGCTGGAAGATACTTGTCTGTGCTACACTCATGTATGTGTACATTTCAATTTCATTCATTCCATTTTTCCTTGGACTCACATATGATTTAATGACACCTAAGAGTTTTGCTGGTATCCTTTGGGGTTCTATTTATTTCAACTACTGTTTTCTTTCTTCACTTTTTGCCTCCAACTAAAATCCCTAATTAGGCCTGGCAGACTTTCCTTTATCAGCCCACTCTGAACTGGAGTGAATGCTAATGAAGACAGGCTTGTCCCTGGAAATTGAAGTTGTCATCATTAACAAGTTACTGAGGGTGGTGTGCTTGTGCAAAGCCGATACCAACTAGACACAGCACTCCTGAAATTCTAAGAACATGCCATAAAATTCAGAAGGCATAGAAGGATCCAGAATTAAATAGCACCCAAAAGCACCTGCTTTTTATAGCCCTTGTTTGTATATGTTCTCTAGACTGGCAACAATTAACAAACTACAGCCCAGAAAGACGACTTTGCTCTCTTCTTTGTTCCACTTCTGAAAGCCCAATGGAAGGGAAAACAATCCTAATAGAGTCAGTAAAGTAGAAGGACCAAGAACACAGGAAAAAAAATATCCCCACTTAAGTTAATCAAGCCCAGAAACCCATACTTTGATGATGCTTTGGATTCCAGATTGGTGCTAAAAATAATCTGTGACAAAACTCTCATTCCTGTGACTAAGATGAGGAGCTGCTTGGGAGAAAACTGGTAAGATCAGCCTCCCTTGCATAGAAGGGGCCTCCCCTCCTATCCATTCTGCTCTCAACAGAATGTCTGTCTCCACATGGTGGTGTCCTGTGTATTTGTTCAGATGTCCCTTTCTTATAAAAACACCACCCATACTGCATTAGGGCCCACTCTAGTGACCTTGTTTTGACTTGATTACCTCTGTGGAGCCTCTGCCTCCAATAGGGTTATATTCCTTGGTGGTTAGGCCTTCAAAACATGAGTTGCCGGGGGACACACTTTATCCCCAAAGCAACACACTTGTCCCTTTGCCTCCATAACATTCAATGCAGTGTCTGACTCATAGTAGACACACACACATGCACACACATGCACACACTCACACTTTTGGTGTATATATTCTGTGTGCATTATTATGCATCCATCATTGTGCTAAGTACTGTATGTGCAGAATCTCATTTAATCTTCATGATGTGATGTGATGGGTGCTATTATCATTATTATCAATATTATTATTATCATCTCCATTTCACAGAGGAGGAAGGTGAGCTACCCAGAAGCCAGGTAACTTGCCCAGGGTCAATAGGTGGTGATTTAAATCCCGCCATCCTGCCCCAGAGCCCACTGCCTCCCTCACACACTGCTTCCTTTTCATGAGAGAGTTCTCTATTTGGAGAGCAAAAGTAATGAGAGGCACCAACGCCTGAGTCAGGCACGTAGAGCCCCGTCGGAAAATGGAACCTCCTGCCCAGTCTTTGCTAGGCCTGAGCCTAATCAGACATAAGGAAGAACCCAGCTGACTCACTCTGCCCCTGCTGTAATTGCTTCCACAGCTGGATCAGTGATGCAGCCAAGCCAAGCCAAGCAGCTGCGGCACCTGCAAAAGCTGAACGGGATACAGAAAGGGGCAGAGACGTGGAAAGCAGGTCTTGACTTTCAGGGAAGCCTGAGGGACTGATGTGGGACAGAAAGCAAGTGCAGACGGAACAATTAGCTAATAGCCTCTCTCTTTGCCAGGGCTCCGGCCCAAAAGAAAACTCTGAGGGATGAGAGGAACCGGCTCCAATGCCAGAACACCTTCCCTTTCACTGCACCTGCATTTGAAGGGCTTGCAAGTGCTGACTCAGAGCTTACAGAGTCTGTCTTCCAGCATCTCAGTTACCACTGGCCTTCATTCATTGGGGTGTCTCCAGCTCCTGCTCCCACAAGGTGGGGGGGGGTCAAAGCAATATTCTGATTAACCAGGGTGCTTCCTCCTCTTCCCATCACTTCCCATCACACCAGTCCCCCCGGGTGAAAACAAAACTACATTTTTTCTTGAGCATTCAGACTTGAGCATTCTACACAGTTTTCTTCTGTGTAGAACTGACTGCTATTGAATGCATACTGTTAGAGAGTTGTTGCTTATTATGATTATTATTTTAAATATTTTTTATTGATTTCAGAGAGTAGAGGAGAGGGAGAGAGATAGAAACATCAGTGATGAGAGAGGATCAATGATAGGCTGCTTTCTGCATGCCCCCTACTGGGAATCCAGCCTGCAATTCAGGCATGTGCCTTGATCAGGAATCAAACCGCGACTCCCCGGTTCACAGGTCCTGGCTCAACCAGCCAGGTGAGTTGTTGCCTATTATTAAACTGTATATGAAGCGCTAGGTCTGGTAACTCACGCTTCCAACAGCTATTTACTGTTCACCTACTATGTGCTAGACCTTGCGTTATTTATTGTTCCGTAAGCAGATTCCTTAGGCCCCAGGCCACACCTGATGGATCAGCATTTCTGGGGTGCAGCCTGGGAACGTTATTTTCAACACACTCCTCAGGTGATTCCAAGGATGCACACCGAAGCTGCACAGCCTCCTAGGTTACATGCTAGCATCGCAATAGTGACAGCTACCACCTGTACTTTATTTCATTTAAGGAAAAAGCTTGAGAACAGAAATAATTTAAAAAAAAACACATCAAGAAATATAACTGCACAAATCTTAAATGTACAACTCAGTGAATTTTTATATAAAGGTACACCCATTTAACTACACCCAGACCAAGACCTGAAATATTGCCCGCTATCTAGAAGGCCCCCTTAGTCAGTAACACACATGACCTCTACCCCCCACACCGATAGTCTTGTGAAGGCTCTCAGGTGATTATAACAAAAAGGTAGGTTTGCGAATCACTGACTCAGATCCGAGGATCGGACTTGCCATGTCTAACTTCTTCCACCACATTTGTGAACTGGTCTTTGGGCAATTTCTTTCTGAGGTGATAGAGGATAGAAAATAATGTGATGAATCTTAAGTAAATTATCAGGGCAAAGAGGTAACTAATTAAACATAAGTAGACATATAACATTAGGTAGTTTCATGTGTACAGCATAATAATTTGATGTTTGTATAATTGGTATAAAAAAATCCGACACTGTTAATTTCTTCAATGATTAGCAATGTTGAAACTTTTTTTGCACATATTTGTTGTATACTTACATTTATTCAGTGTTTATGCTCTTTGCTCATTTTCCTGTTTGGATTATAAACATGTTTCTTAGGTGATGGATTAAAACAAAACCTTATTGCTCACCTCTGAATTTCTTTTCATCAGCTTTCATCTTTAATATTATTAGAGATGAATCATTGCTACTTATATAAAATATGAGCAGGCAAAAGTTCTCTTGGAATGAATGAAATAGGAGTATAAATGAAAACCAGTTTTTACTGTGTAAACCAGAGTTGTATGCAGCTTACTTCAGTTCCTCTTGTGGACTCCAGTGGAGATATTTGGCACTAAAATCCGCCCCCGCCCGCCCCTCTCCCTGAGTCCTGGACAGTTGGTCAGAAATTGTGCTCTTCAGCAGTTCTCTGACATAACGTGTTATTATCATCAGCGTTTTGTACAAGGAGGAACTGGCCAAAATGTTAAGACTTACAGTCATAAAGTTAATGGGTACAAATAAGCCAACATCAAACCTGGCCAATTCTGAGAACTCTATAGCCTTGTATCATGGCTGAATTGTTGCTCATTTTCTCTCTTATACTGCTGTTATCATTACTGGTCACCATTTATTGAGACTTTCCCAAATGCCAGATGCTGGGAATATTATGTGTTATATTCTTTAATCCTATTAAAACTCTGTGAGATAACGAGATGGGCATGTTGTTGCTGTGTTGTTGCCCAGACCAAGTTTCTTCTCCAGGTAAAGGAAAGGACTACACTTCCCTTTAGGACAGGGTTGGGGAATGTCTGGCCAGTGAGCCTTAGGAGGCCCACAAAATCATCTGGTCTGGCCCTGCCAAGGCATTAGGGGTGAATTAATGAAACGTCTGACCAAATATAGCAGGCTCATTTAAGTTGATAATTTTGTGTGGCCGGTGAATGATATTGTTGGGATGATGCCCAAGCAATGAGCCATGCCAGCCAGGGAAATATATGCTGTGTAGTAATTTAAAGTTCAGTGTAGTATTGAGAATACTATCAGACTACGCATATTCTGTTTACGCAAATAACAGTTTATAGATAAGAAAACAATAGATTACTATGGGTTGTACAACATTTCAATTTATATTATTGTAAATCTAGATCCAGTAGAAAATAGGAGGAGACTTTCTAGAAAACTCCAGAAAACTTTGGGTCTAGTTCCTTGAATCATAGGTGTTTAATTGTGAAGTCAGACCTTTATGCCAAATTGAAACATTCTATATCACTTGCTTGCTACATGGCTTGACAGATCAAAGCTCTTTGCCATTTTCTGAAAATGGAATTAATTACATTAGATACCGTCACCCAAATGGGAAGACTTTGCTGCATTTCTACTACTTGTCTATACCAAAACCTTTAAAACTGACAGTATGGGGACAGAGAGATGATATGATCTTTATCTTTAACATTAGACTTAAAGGTTATTACAATTAGCTGAAGAGGATAGTGGTCCATCATCATCTGCTATCTAAATTCTACCATGTAGCTTGATTAACTTTTAAGCTGAATTGCTGGATATTTTGCATCACAAAGTCTTGAAAATTGAGTGTTCTTATTTCAAATGACCCTATTTTTCCAATCTCCTGGTGGAATAAACACAGATTCTGGAAATCTTGGTGGTTCACGAGACTATCTCTGGGCAGGCAGAGATAATTCAGAGACAGTGATGTCCACAGGGGAGGCCTCCAAGCCAGCTCTTCCATCTTAGGTTGCTTCAGAACTTCTAAGAGCAAGGCCATCTACTCTGTAGATGTAGCCAGAGAAAGTCTATACATTGGAACTGATTGATTTTTCTTCTTCTACTATATACCAATATCTCCAATCCATTCGGGTCTCTTTCAACAGACCCATTACACTCAAGACTAGACGGATAGAATGATGACTGATGAGTTCTATTACTTGCCCATCAAAAACTAAATGAAATAAAATCTGCTAGAGTTCAATACAGAATATCATGTATTGTCCTAGTAAGTACATTATTTGTTGAATGAAAAAATAGAACAAAGCCAAATGTTCTGGTAAAAACAATGTGAATTAGTTCTGTCATATTTGGCATTTATTATACAACTGAAGATGTCAAGTGTATCTCCAGCCCCGAGCTCCAGCATAATTGTATGCCTCCTAGACATGTCCACTCAGATACCTAATAAAAGTATCAAAGTTAACTTACACAGCAAAGACATTTTAGCTCCACCTACACCAAGTCTGCTCTTTTCTCCTCTTTGAAAATAACACCTCTATCTACGCCATTATTCATATTTAGAAACCAGAGGATCTCCCTTACTTCCTTTGCTCTCATACTCCATGTCCAGGCTAACAGTTCTTGGTCCCATCTCTGTATTTTCTGCTGAATCTGATAGCTTCTCTGTATCTCAAAACCACCATCATCTCTTGTGTGACCACTTCCCACCTACTCTCCCTACACCCATGCTTGTCCGCTCTTCAGTTCGGTCTCCCCACAGCAGCCAGAGCGACCTTACCCAGGCACAGAGACAATCTTCCTACTTCCTTGCTTAAACGTCACCCATGATGTCCTGTTGCCAAGGGATAAAATCCAAACTCGTTATCATGGCCTACCAGGCCCTGTGAGGTCAGGGTCCTGCCCACCTCTCTTACTTCATTTCTTACCACCTTCCTCTCTGTCCTCCATGCGCCACAGCGCCTCACACCCATGTTCTCCCTGCTGTTCCCTCTGCCAGGTAACTGGTCTCCACCCAGCTTGCGGCTGACGCCTCATTATTAGTTCTTGGGCCAAATCTAACCTCACTAAGAGTGCTTTTTCTCCTGGCCACTCCAGCTAAAGAAATTGCCCCTCCCACTCCATGACCCTACATTATCATACTTAATTATTTGCATGTGTTTCATTCATCTTGTCTCACCAGAATGAAAGTTTCCAGAAGAGAGAACTCATCTGCCCTGTCCCACCTGTCACCTTGCCAGGGCCCAGCACAATGTCTGGCTCACTGCAGGTACTCAATGGGTGATGGGCCTGCTGGGAAATGGATTAGTGCATTGAAAAAAGCACACACAAAAACCCTGTCCATTTCAATGTCTGAGAGCCCACTTAAACCAGGAACTCTTTTCTGAGGGTGTAGAGGTTAAACAATTTCCACCATTAGAGTTTCCTAATTATATTTTTCAACCCAAAGGGAAATGGCCAGAAAGCTTGCTGTTTTTCTGTCCCACTCTGAAGGACAATATCCAGGCTGTGTTGCTCCTCTCCTCTCAGATGAGCACGGCCAGGTGAGATGCTTAGGCTATGACTCTGTCAGTCCTGATTGATTCCCAGAGGAGAGACGTGTTCACATCTTTCTGTCCATGTTCAGGTGTGATGTGAGATGGGCTGGGCTCAGTGAGTGAACCAGTTTGGACAGCAGATCTAGAAACTCCAACTCTCCAAGGTCAAGGAGATAACAAGTTCCAACCCTGCATATCTGACAGGCTGGGTGCACCTCACACTCACAGGAGGGGACAAATACATCAGCCCTGTAGGGAGTGTTTGCTGCCCGCAGGCAGGTGCGCTGCTATCAGTGATGCCTGGCCTCCTCCTCAGCGTCTGTGGGAGGCCTCCCTGACTGGGAGAAGGGCGCTCACAAGGGGACGCTTGCTATACCGAAGGTGGCCTGGGGCTTCCGGCTTGGGGAGAGACTCAGAGTACTTGCTGTACGAGGCTGCAGGTGAGGTATGGGTCTGTGATTTCAGAACACGTCTGGTGAGGGACAGGAATCAGGAGCCTTCCAAACACAAGGACTCCTTTGTAACTTTGGAGTTCATGGGCACCATCTGGGTTTGGACGCTAGTCCTGTGCACTAAGTCCTTCAAAGGCTTCAGCTCCTGGTAGAGATACAGAAGCAGACCTTGAGGGATCTGCATGACCTGGTCCCTGCCTGCCCTTCCAGCCCTGTCTGCCACTGTGCCCTCCTGGGTCCTGCTCTAGCCACATAGCCCTGCTTGCAGCCCTTGGTGCTTTCCCGGCCCAGCCTGGGCCTCTGCATGTGCTGTCCTCTCTCCTGAAAGTTCCTCCCTCGCTCCCTGCTTTGCCTGTGAATGCGTACGCAGCGTTTGCACACAGCTCAAACATGAGGTAAGACAGGCTACCCTGGCTCCTAATCTATATCTTATTCCCCACAGAGCTCCATATCCTTCCTTCAGAGTTCTTAGTAAGTATGAACTCATTGCTGAGAGTTGGTCTACAAGGTACATGGGTACAGGAGTTTTTGTCTGGGGTTGCTTACCATTATATTCCCAGTGCCTAGCACAGGGCCCACCATCAGCAAGTATTTGTTAATTATAAGTAATTGCGTAATCTGTAAATTAGGGTGCTGCATTCCTGGAAAACACACATCCTGAAAAATGCAGCCAATGCCAAAAGAAAAAAAAACGTATCCTACTGTTATGCTAATGGTCATCTGTCCTGTTAGCAAACATTTCCAGCCTCCTACGTTCTGCTAACATGGTGGCACTCAACTTCCTATCAGGATTGGTTGGGGTTATGTGACTAGTTCTGGCCACTAAGTTGGGAGCACATGTGCTGTGTGTCTCTTCCAGGCTAGAACCTTTATTCGCCAGTGCAAGACCTTCCAGAGCTCTCCTTTGTGCAGTGGGCAAAGGAGACAAAGTTGGGACAGTGGGCACATAATTTGAAATGGGGCTATGCCAGTGATTACTGAGTAAGTATCATGAACAGGGCCCCCTTGCCAACCTAAGATGCACACAACCCAAAAGAGAAAATAGCCCTTTCAAGCCACTGTGATTTGGTGCTTTTGTTAGTACAGCACAATGTAGCTTATCCTGACTGACAGAAGAGCTCAAATAGTAACAGGAACAAAAATAGGAATGATAACAACCCAACTGTGGGGAAGCATGAGACTTGGTTGGAAAGCTTGTAAGGAGGACATTCCGAGAAAAGGGAAGTGTGTGGAAGGCCGCCTGCCCTGTTTATCGGAATTCCAACTTGCGGGAGACTTAGGAGAGTGTCAGAGGCAGCGCCCCTAATTATTCCTTGACCTTTCCAAACAAGCCTGTGCATGTGCAGACCCCCAGGTGTTTACTGGAATCCTGATGCTTAATCCCTGGGTGCCCTTGCCTAGAGGACAATGGAAACACATGTGTCCTCCCAAGATTACTCACCCTGTTGATTGTATTTAAAAGATAAACTTTATATCAAACTGCTATTACAAAAAAAAGGCTAATGAGGCAGGCAATCGAGGCCGCCTGGTCCTTTTGGCCAGGCCATCCCTTAGCCCACTCTTTGACAGCTAACGTTGTGTTGGAGTAATCCTTTCATTTGTTGCTCAGGGGCTGCTGGACAGCCCTGGCACCCAACTAAACATATGTCACATCTGGTTCTATAGGTTCTATAGGAATGATCTCACAGCAGCCTCGTAAGCACAGTATAAGGGAGTCACATTTTCATTCTCAGTTGACAGAGGGAGCAATGAGGCTCAGGAAGGTCAGATCAACGTGCGACACCGGCCTGTTTGTGAGAGGCGAGCCTGATTCTGCCTCACTCCAAGCTGTAGGATGTTAATCACTGAGAGGGCAGGCCGGCTCAGTGCAGGCACAGCCACTGGGACCAGATTCATCCAGCACAGGTTCTCAGCCTCAGCACTAATGACATGTGGGGCTGGTTGTTCTTTGTTGTGGGGCTGACCCGTGCCCTGTGGAATGTTGAACAGCATTGCGTTCTTTAGCTTCTACCAGATTTCAGTAGCACCCTCCCTCCCTCCCTCCTTGAGAAGAACCAAAAAATCTCACCACACATTGAAAATGTCCCAGAGGTGTGGGCAATAGGTGTCACACTCCCCAACAGAACCACTGGCCTAGCAGCTGACTTCACTCATTTGCTGAGGACTGACTATAGTCCCGGGCTCTGGGCTGGTGAAGGGTACATGAGAGGTGGCTGGGGCCTTAAGGAAGCTTACACTTTTGAGAAAAGAGCCAGGTGTTATCCAGTCAGTCCTGTGAAAAATTCCCTTGCAGAAGGTGCTACAAAGGAAAATTACAGAGCCTTCAGCTGCAATGACAAATATGCTTGAGTCTGGCTACAAAGAGGCCATTCATATCGGCTGGATTTTTATCAGGAGAAGATGGTATAGGTCTCCAGTGAATGCCAGCAGATTCTGCTAAACCCGAGTGTGACCAGGCTGTAAATCACCTTGAACTTGAAGGCTTTTCCAGGCCAAGGAACCCTGATGCCAGCCTCGAGACCAGCAAACACAAGAGGAAGAGGGACCCAGCTGTCCACAGCCCTGCTTTGGTAATGTAGGGAGAGGTGAGGGGCTGCCTCTGAATGTGCATGAGCTAGACTGCACTGGGCCTCCATCTCTCAAGTGGCCCCCCGAAGGGCTCAGCAGCTCTGGGGATAATGTACTCCGATGTTTATGGGGCCAGATGGTAAAAGCATCCACGGAGACTGAGGCAAGTGGAAAATATATCCCTCTAAAAATAAACCTGATTTTAATTTCAAACTGGGTCAGTTTGGCTTGGGAATGGTTGGGGGTGTGGCTGAGCTGCTCGGGAGATGAAGTGGAACCCTTGCTAATTTAATTTGCAGGTGCTGCTCAAAATGCCTGCTGCTGGAAGCCTGGCTGCTCCTGGGTCTGGCAGCCCTTTGCCAACTCTGCAGGCTCCATCTGAGAGACACTGTGGGAGGCATGGTCTCAGGGAGGGCGCAATTTCCCAGGGTGCTCTGGGGAGCTTCTCCAGGGGCCTTGTGTCTGGAACAGGCAGAGGAAGGGCTCGAGGTAGAGAGTATCACAGGTCAGGCGGCCTCATTTGGGTCCTGAGGCATCTAAGGGATCATATCTGAGGTTTCCTGGTCGTGAGATGGAAGTCAGCTGTTCCACTGCATGCACTTGACCATGCTCAGGAGGGCCCAGGATCAGGGGCAAAACTGAAGAAGTGAACGCTCTGTAGTGGGGCTTCAAATCAATCCTCACACTCCTGCTTCATTCAGGGGCAGGGAGAAAACACAGCTTCTTCGATAATTCTCCTTGGTTTTTCCCCCACCCACAGGTCCACTAGCTTATTTGTCTCTTGAACTTGGCTCCTCCTTCCCTAACAGCCCAGCTGTCACCTGGCACTGCTGTGATGGGTACCACTAAGCACTTCCCAGGTTTGGAAACTCATGCACTAAAAATAATAATTTAAAATAAGTAAATCGAGGCAAAGATGTACATCTTATTTTTTCTGGTAAGGACATACAAAGAATTCCTATCATCTATTATAACACTACTAGAGGCCTGGTGCATGAAATTCGTGCACTGTGTGTGTGTGTGTGGGGGGGGGGATCCCTCAGCTCAACCTGCACCCTCTCACAGCCCAGGACCCCTTGGGGGATATCTGCCTGCTGGCTTAGGCCCAATCCAGGGGGGATTAGGCCTATGTTGGCAGTCAGACATTCCTCTCACAGCCTGGGCTCTCGCAGTCTGGGAGCCCTCGCTCCTTATCACCTGCCTGAAGCAGAGGTGTGAGAGGTTCCCACCACTGCTGCTATGCTCACCAGCCATGAGCCTGGTTTCTGGGAGCCCTGTGGGAGCGCACTGACCACCAGGGGTCAGCTCCTGAGTTGAATGTCTGCCCCCTAGTGGTCAGTGCACATCATAGTGACTGGTCTTTTCACCTTTCAGTCAGTTTGCACATTAGGATTTTGTTATACAGAATGAGCAGTATATCAATAAACAAAAGGCATTTTAACACTGAAAAAGTAGAAAAGCAGTCATCTCCAAATAACAAGGCACTCTCAAGAAAGTAGTTAGAATGGTTAAAATTCCCACATACAGTAGGTCCTCGGGTTAGATCAGAGATCTGTTCCTATGGTGTGATGTAATGCGATTTTTACAGTAAGTCAGAACCCATCACATAAGCACCTATGACACTCACATGGAGCACATAAACAGCAGTAATGAAGTGAAACAGTAAAAAAACTTTTAAAAGAAAGATGATTCCTGACCTTTACTTGTGGTAAATAAATAATAAAAAACATAAAGCACATATGTACATATGTCGAAATGACAGATTTTTTTTTTTAAATAAATAAACTAGAGGCCCAGTGCATAAGAATTTGTGCACTCAGTGGGAAGGGGGGCGTCCCACAGTCCACCCTGTGCCCTCTCACAGTCTGGGAAACCCCTGGGGATGTCCACCTGCTGGCTTGGGCCCACTCCCCAGGCGATCAGGCCTAAGCTGGCAGTCAGACATCTCTCTGGCAGCCCAGGAGCCCTCAGGGGATGTCACTTGCCAGTGGCAAGCAGGCCCAAGCTGCAGTCGGACATCCTTAGCACTGCTGAGAAGGCGGGATAGGCTCCTGTCACCACTGCTGTGTTGGCAGCTGGCAGCCTGGCATGTGGCTGAGCAGAGCTCCCCCTGTGGGAGTGTACTGACTACCAGGGGGAAGCTCCTGCATTGAGTTTCTGCCCCCTGGTGGTCAGTGTGTGTCATAGTGACCAGTCATTTCCAGTTGTTCTGCTGTTAGGGTCAATTTGCACATTACCCTTTATTATATAGGATAGAGGCCTGGTGCATGGGTGGGAGCCAGCTGGTTTTCCCTGAAGGGTGTCCTGAATTAGAGTGGAAGTCCTGCTGGGGTGCCTAGCCAGCCTCGGTGAGGGGCTGAGGGTGTTTTCAGGCTGGCCACATCCCCTTCAGGGTGGGGGTCCCCACTGGAGTGCCTGGCCAGCTGAAGGGCTAATGGTTGTTTGCAAGCAGGCCAAGCCCCCCAGCAAGGACCCTCACCCCATGGGGGTGTGGCCAGCCTGGGTGAGGGGCTGAGGGCCATTTTCAGGCTGGCCATGCCCCCTGGCGACCCAAGCTCCCAGCCTTTTTTCTTTTTTTCCCCCCTGGAATTTATTTATCTTCTATAATTGAAACTTCATAGCCTTGTGTGGAGCCCAGGGCTGGCTAGGGCAGGTGGGAAGCTTGGCTTCCTCCATCATTGGGGGCAAACCAAGCCTCCTGCTCACTCTAGCTCCATGGCCACCGACATCTTAATTTGCATACTTGCTCCTGATTGGTTGGTGGGCGTGACTTGAAGGTAGCAAAAGGAAGGTTAATTTTCATGTTTCTCTTTTATTATGTAAGATGGGAGATGGCAACACAACCACGAAATGACGTATGTTGTGCCTGACGTAACCCAAGGACTGCCTGTATATATAGTCAGGTAAACACACACACACACACACACACACACACATATCACTTTACCTGCCTCACTTCTGGATGGATCAGTGAAAACTCTGCTAAGAGTTGTCACCAAGCCATTGGCCCACATGTGGCAACCAGCATCCTAACTTATCCATCTGTCAGGTCCATGAAACCTCCAAAAGACACCTTCCTAAGAGGCAAATTTCACCACAGCCTCCACTGCTGACCCTCTGGAAGCCTCTGGTATCCTCAGGATGGGGTGAAGCACTCGGGGAAACTCAGGGAAGCTGGATGACTTGCCTGAGGCCCTAGCCAGTTCTGTCCGGAGCCTGGGTTAGAACTCAGGGCTAATACGCCTGCAGACGGTGCTATCAGCCAGCATATGTTCCCAAGGTGGTGCCCTCTGGCAGCCGCTGGAAGGTTCCACTCATCTCCCTTTACTTCCCATCTCATGGACTCCCAACACCTGAATTCTTGATCTTGTTCTCAAAACCTTCCAAATCTGAAGTCTAACAGATCTGTGAGGATGGGAATGTCTCCACAGCTATGTGTCCAAGATGGTAGCTAGTAGCCCGTGGGGCCAGTGAGCACCTAAATGGGGCTGTGTGACCAAGGCACTGAATTTTATTGTTAGTAAATTCTAACAGCTACTGGTGAGTAGTGGCTACTGCATGGGACAGTACAGATCTGGATCTTTCCCTGTGAGTTTCATTCTTAACCTGGAGCACAGATAAATTATTCTACAAATGTCCAAAGGGAACGTATCCTGAACTGGAGCCAGACTCTAGGGTTTGAACAGTAACTCCAGCACTAGTTGGCTAAGTGACCTTGAACATTTTAACTCTGTGCCTCAGTTTCCTCACTGTAAAGCAGGAATAACAATAGTACCCACCTCACAGGGTTGGCTGACAATGAAATGAGTGAAATAATAGGTTTTAAATGCTTAGCCACTGCCTGGCATAGAGGAAGCACTGGCATGTTTGCCATGATGACTGAGTTCAGACCATGTGTGAAATCACGTGACTAAGTGTGGACTAGCTGCTGAGGACTGGACACTAGCCTGCTCCTAAATGGATGCTCTGGAGGGATCACCCCAGACACAGGCCATCGCCCCTCTCGGGCAGCAGTGGTGGAGGCACTGTGAATCCCTCCCTGAAACTTACTGCCCCGCTAGGAGCTGTGCCCACTCCCCGTCTCTGAGAGAGGGTCCCTGCGATGGAGAGACAGCCTCCCAGGCCGGCCTGCTGGAATGTGGGAGCTGGACTTGAGCGCCAGGCTCTCCACACAGTTTCGCGCTGCCTGCTCTGCTCCCTGAGGGACGCCTGGCCATCGCTCATGAGGAATGCTGTGCTGATGAAAGGCATAGAACCAGGAATGGACACGGGAGAGAACAGGCCGAGGGAGGGTGGTGCAGGTGTTTTAAAGCTCTCTCCCAAGGTAACAGGATGTCTGCAGCTATCGGAAGGAACTCTGCCTGCCCACCATGACGAGGCGAGGGGACATGGAGGTGCTTTTGAATTCATTCCTTTGGAAGAATAATTACATTATTTTCTTTCATAGCGCTTCACAGCGTAAGTAATGCATTTATACCTCTTTCCCCAAACTTAAGCTCTTGACTTGTCTATGTTCAAATTTGAAATGAAAGAGTCACATTCCTTGGACTAAACAAAATGACCTGAGGTTTTCAGACCGGATCTTAGCCACAAATACCAGGAGGACGGGAGCCATCGACCCAGTCTGCACTGGAGGAGACGTGCCGTCAACTTACCACATGAGATCATCTGCCGGGAAGGCTAATTTGCTTCATTATTAATTACAGGATCTAATATTGCTAAGTTCCTAGTTATGCAGGGGATATGCAATATCTTTAAGTGACCCATTAAGTGTATTGATCAATAGCTAATGGTAAATAATCCTGGATTCTGGCAAAAGAAAGCAAAAACAACCCTTGACTCAAAGTAATTAACCTTCTGCTTCTGTTATGTTTTTCATACTGACCAACAACCTAAGTCTCAAATAAAAATTCTTTCTTTCTTTCTTAATGGCACAGTAAGATCAGAAACACTACCCACAAGAGAGTCAGGTTCTATCTGTATTGATAGGCATTCGGGAGTGTTATGAGGACTTGGACACATTTTCAAAGGCAACCCTTTGTTTAAAAAAAAGTTGTTGCTTTAAAAACATTGGTAATTATCTACCAGAAAGATATTCCACAGCTTAAAGAAACTTGAAAAACACTCAGCTGGATCATTTTTATGTCCTTTTTTCTAAAAGGTCCTTTATGCTCTAAATTAATTATTTCTCAGTGCCTTATGTCAAAGCTGGCAAAATATAAAACATGGGTTATTTGGCCAAGTCCTTCATCAGCCTCAACTTCATTTGCTAACATTATATCTTCATAATAAAGTTTAAAGTAAAATAAAGATGAAAACATTGGTTAGGACCAATTGTGGGTGAAAATGCGAAGCACCAGATTTTCTTCTATTGCTGGTAGCAGAACTTGTTGGTGGAACCACTTTGGAAAATGGTTGGGCAATATCTATTGAAGATAAACATCCACATACATATATCAGTCTCATGATCCAGAATTCCGCTCCTGGGCACCTAACAAAAGAAACGAGTCTTAACACCCACTAAATAACATGATTGAGAGTGATCAAAGCAGCTTTACTCCTAGTAGCTTCAAACAGAAGCAACCCAAATCTTTACCAACAGTAGAATAGACTTGTACATTCACACACTGGAATATTATTACACAGCAATGAATGTGAATGAGCCACTGCTACTTGCAATAGTCAAGATAAATCTCATAGACATTAAGTTGAGAAAAAGAAGGCACATACAACAATATATATATCCTATATAAAAAAAAAAGAGCTAATATGCTAATTAGACTGAACAGCAGAACCACTGTCTGGATGACCTTATGGATGAAGCCAGGGCTGTAAGGGCCGAGCCCCTTGCATGAATTTCGTGCATTGGGTCTCTAAAACACACACACACACACACACACACACACACACACACACAATTTCATTTATAGGGAAGTTCAAACAGCAAAATTGATCTGTAAGAACAGTTTTAGTTGGTGAGACATTTGGGAAGAAATTTTGATTTTTAAAGCCCAATACCTAGTTTTTTTCTAATTTCAAAGTTGTCTCCATAGCAATAGTCACAGACTCTAAAATGGACATTCTCTTAAACAAGAGACATTGTCAGCCCTGACCGGTTTGGCTCAGTGGATAGAGCGTCAGTTTGCGGACTGCAAGGTCCTGGGTTCGATTTCAGTCAAGGGCATGTATCTGGGTTGTGGGCACATACCCAGTGGGAGGTGTGCAGGAGGCAGCTGGTTGATGTTTCTCTCTCATCGATGTTTCTAACTCTCTATTCTTCTCTGTAAAAAAAATCAATTATATATATATAAACTTATATATATATATATATATATATATATATAAATAATTATATATATATATATATATATATATATATATATATATATAAATAATTATATATATATATATATATAATTTTTTTTAAAGCGACATTGTCATCCTCACCAGCTGCCTGGGAAAGTCGCCAGTGCCTTGTTCAAATGGCACCTGCAATGATATGGGCTTCCTACACTCTTTTCCATTACAGAAAGGTTTTGCAAATGATGATACTAACACGAGTTTGAATGGAAACACCATGGAGGCTTTTAAAACCATTGTCTCAAGGGTCAGGATTAACATTCATTTAGAAGCAAACATTGCTGTTTTAGTCCTGGGAGCCTGTGACTCATCTGCTGGAAATCATAATGAAGCTTCCCCCAAATATTTAGTGTGACTATACCTGGTGTGAAACTAAAATGAGATAATTCTAGCTGCTGGACTGGCTCTTTTTCTTGATATTCTATAGCAGGTGTAGGTTTTAAGAAGTGGTATACACTCAATTTTGGATCATCTTATGCTTGCATAACTCATCAATTTATAAAATTTCTAGAGGTCCAATGCACAAAATTCATGCAAGAGTAGGCCTTCCTTACCCCAGCTGCCGGCACCGGCTTCCCTCCAGCTGCCAGCAGGCACTTGGGACCTGGGCTTCCCTCACAGTCCTGGTTTTCATCCGAAGGTCATCCGGAAGGACATCCAGAAGGATGTCTGGTCTAATGAGCATATTATGCTTTTATTATTATAGATAATTGAAGGCTCTATGTTCTTCAATTATGTAGATAATCCTACAAGGCCAAGAGAGCACACTTTACTGTTTTATTTTGCAGATGGGGAAATTGAGGCTCAGTAAGGGGAAGTAACAGCTCAAACTCACACAGTTAGTGAATGACAAGGCTGGAATTCAGATCCAGAATGGTCTACCAATAAAGTCCATGTTCCTTTTGCCATTCTGGCTATTTCCATCTAGCAGGGCTTGGCCTCTCAGACTTCTGCATGGAGGGAGATATTTTATGCTCCCTTATTACCTTGAACAATATGTTGCTAACTTAATTGGAGAAACCTTTCTTCAATTTAACACCCATCCTATTTTTTCCTTAAAGAAAGTCATTTAAATTTTTTGGAAGATACTAAGAGCCACATCTCATTGTCTTTTCCCACTGTATCCTCATTCCCTTACCAATAATTATTACCAGAGATCTTTAATAGTCCCTTCAAATATGGATTGAAAACTAGTTTGACACATCAAAGGAAACCATCAACAAAATGAAAAGGCAACCTATTGAATGGGAGAATATATTTCCAAAAGACATATCCAATAAGAGGTTAATATCTAAAATATATAAAGAACTCTATATATCTTTAAAAATCCAATTAAAGAAACAGACAGAGAACTGGAACAGACATTTTTCCAAAGAAGACATACTGATGGCAACAGATGCATCAAAAGATGCTCAACATCACTATTAAATCAGGGAAATAAAAATCAAAACCCCAATGAGATATAACCTCACACTTGTCTATATGGCTATTATCAAAATCACAACAAATAAGTGTTGGTAAGGGTGTGGAAAAAAGGGAACCCTCATGTACTGTCAGTAGGATTGTAAGTTGGTGCAGCCACCATAGAAAATAGTATGGAGGTTCTTCAAAAATTTAAAAATAGAATTACTATATGATCCAGCAATTTTACTTCTGGATATTTATCTGAAGAGTACAAGTACACTAACTCAAAAGGGTATATACACACCTAAGTTCAATACAGTATCTATACTAATAAATGGATGACATGCTAATTAGACTGGGAGACCTTCCGGGAGGCCTCCAGACATTCTTCCAGACAAAGCCATGGTGATGGGGCTGAGGTAGAGGTGGTTAGGGGCGATTAGGCCAGGAGGGGAGGGCAGTTGGGGGCAAGCAGGCCAGCAGGGGGGGTAGTTAGGGGCAATCAGGCCAGCGGGGGGGGGTAGTTGGGGGTGAGCAGGCTGGCAGGCAGAGTGGTTAGGGGCAATCAGGCTGGCAAGCAGGTGAATGGTTAGGAGCCCTGTGGGATTGGGCCTAAACCAGCAGTTGGACATCCCCTGAGGGGTCCCAGATTGGAGAGGGTGCAGCTCGGGCTGAGGAACACGCCCCCCCATGCACAAATTTCATGCACTGGGCCACTAGTTTCTCATAATAGCCAAGACGTGGAAGCAACCCGATAGATGAATGGATAAAAAAGATGTGAGATATATATATATCTCACATCTTTTATATATATATATATATATATATATATATATATATATATATATATATATACACACACACACAATGACATATTATTTGACCTAAAAAATAATGAAATCTTGCCACTTGTGAAAACATGAATGGATCTTGAGGGCATTGTGCTAAATGAAATAAGTCAGACAGAGAAAGACAAAGACTACATGATTTCACTTATACGTGAAACCTAAAACAAAACAAAATACAAATAAACCAAAATTGAAACAGACTCATAGACACAAAGAACAAACTGATGGTTGCCAGAGATTGGGTAGGGTGAAGGATGGGCAAAAAAGTTGAAGGAGATTAGGAGGCATAACTTTCAGTTATAAAATAAATGTCATTGGGATGCAATGTACAGTCCAGGTTACATAGTCATAATCCTATACAATAAAAGGCTAATATACAAATAGATGGAGCAGGTGAGTGGGGGGGGGGGTGCCAGACCAAGGCTGGCACCCGTCGCTGTCATCGGGGTGAGCCTCTGGTGGTTACTGAAAATTCTTTGCTCCCATGTGCCAAGGTCCCACCTGGCACTCACACCTGCTGCTGTCGTCAGCCTCACTCGTGCCTATTGCCAGTGCCAGAGCTGCTGCTCACACCCACTGCTAGCGCTGGCCCCACTCACACCCACAGCCAGTGCTGGAGCCACCACTTGCACCTGCTGCCAGTGCCCAGCGCCAATCCCTCGATGCTATCAGTGGGTGCAAGTGGCAGCTGCTGGCCCTAAATGTCCCTGAGGGCTTCTCCACATCCCCTTGCTCCTGAGGGGCACTCGGGACAGCAGCCGCCCCACCACTCACACCCAATGATGGTGCTGGCTGGCCTCAATTGCTCCATACCATCAGTGGGTACAAGTAGGGCTGGCGCCGGCAGTGTATGGGAGCAGGGGCAGCGGGAACAGGGCTGCCGGCAGACAGGGGACCAGGGCATGGCAGGAGGGGTTGGGCAGGGGCACAGAGGATGGGCCAAGACCCACCCCTGTGCCTACAGCAGCCTCACGGTCCACAGTTCCTTTCAAGGTGCATGAATTCATGCACTGGGCCCCTAGTATCATAACAACTTTACACAGTGAGGGGACATGATTACTAGGCTGATCATGGTGATCACTTTGTAAGGAATACAAATGTTGAATCACCATGAATCACCTAATATTGTATTTCAAGTACATTTTAATTTCAAAAAAAATAAAATGGAAGTTTGAACTTGAGGGAGACTTTTGAGCCAGTGCCATTTCATATCCAAACTTAAAGGTCCTTTCAGTGATGGTAAGTGCTGTTATTCTGAAGATGCTTGGAAAAGCTCACCTATTACGATACAAAATAAATTCAATGACTCAGGTAATGTTTTAAACCAAGAGGGGGGGGGAGTGAAATATATCTGTATGTTTTATTCTCCTTTATCTTTGGAATAAATATTATAAGTTTGACTTGGGAATGGGAAAGACACTAGAAGAAATGGGCGTGTGCATGCCTGTGTGTGTGTGTGTGTGTGTGTGTGTGTGTGTGTGTGTGTGTGTGTGATTAAAAGGTTAAGCAACTTCATGAGTCCACCAGGGTGGATAAGTGCTTGAAATTTGGAAGCAAGTCTTTAATCTCTCCAAAAACCTGCTCTGTGGCCTTGGTTAGTTAACATCTCTTAGCTTCAGGTTTCACATCTCTAAAATGGTGATAGATAAGTGAATAGTATTTATCTGCATGAGAAAATGCACACCTATAACAATTCCTAGCACAAACACTAGTCATTTTTATTATTGTCTGCTTTTGCATCTGGGACCAAAAGCATCTGGGCCTTAGCATCCGGGCTCTGGACAATGCGTGGCTCTGGACCTGCTTCAGGTGGAGTGGTCCCAGCATCCTACGTGTTCATGTTGCTGAGTAAGTTATGCAGAGCTCAGTGCTGCCTCTAAATGTCCGGAAACATTCTATTTATTTCTCTGAGCACGATCAGGGAATGAGGGATGCAACATTCTTCAAATCCATCTCAATCACACCTGTAACTTAAATCACAAAGAAGCGGAGAAGCTACAGGAGAGGCAACTTGCTCCTTCAACTCAACAGTGAGAGGAAGTGATTTGCACAACAGCTGAATTGATTTATAAAGTGAGGTTTAAGTACTCAGCCTTCAGTGTCAGAGAGATCTTGGATCATATCTGCTCCTACTGGCTGTGTGATGTGATTCTAGGCAAGTTACTGAAGCACTGTATCTCAGTTTCATTCTATAAAATAAAAAGAATGAAAGTACAGTTGACCCTTGAACAATACAGATTTGATTTGTACAGGTTCACTTATATGTGGATATTTTTTAATAAATACAGAGTACTATAATTGTATTTTCTCTTCCTTATAATTTTCTTAATAACAAATTCTTCTCTCCAGCTTACTTTATTATAAGAATCAAGTATGTAATACACATAACATGCAAACTATGTGTCAAGTGACTGGTCATGTCATCAGTGCCATTCATTCTGTCAACAGAAGGCTATTTGTAGTTAAGTTTTTGGGAAGTCAAAAGTCATATGTGGATTTCTGATAGCACAGGGTTGGTGCCCTAACCCTCACATTTTTGAAGGGCCAACAATGAGTTATTGCATGACAATTAAATTTCTTACATATAATAAGCACAATTCAAATTGTAATTAATATCACATTAATATTGTGGTTGTTTTCTGAAAGTCCTGGGTAACCTTGTATGTCCTGCCTTTAACACTTTCTCATTCTGCATCATCAGGGAAGAGAGAGCCCCCTTTACACCTGTGGTGAGCATTGATGCTACTTGCCAAATACTTGCAGTTCTCTCTGCTGGGCCTCTGGGGAAGGCTATACTTCCTTGTCTCCCTGCAGATGGGGAGACTAGCTCTGCCCAATGGATTGTGAGATAAATGCTGGGATGAGCATTTAATGGCTGGTGTGAGACTCACTGGAGTCCTCTTTTCCCTCTCGCATGGCAGACACTGTCAATGTTGGCTGCTCCATCAGCCTGAGCCTCTGAGGAACTGTGAAGTCCAGGGTCTTTGTCACCCCACAGTGGCCATGGAGTATGAGCAAGAAACAAGCTTTCGCTTTTTTTTTTTATCTACTGAGAAGCTGGGCTCTTTGTTACTGAAACCCATCTCGCTAGTCCTGACCCTACCACATCCCTATGGATGGTGCTGTGGTTTTTTAGCTGGTGGGACATTTGGAACTTTTGGTTTTCACAAATGAAGAGGTGTGTGTGCTTCTGGTATCTAGTGATTAAAGGCCAGGGATGCTGCCAAACATTCTGAAACGCACAGCCCCCATAAGAACAAATTATGTAGCAAAAATGTCAGGACTACTGTGGTCTAACACTGAGCTTCCCTCATATCCTCACCCTGGGAAGCCATTCCCGCCAGGTCCCGCTCCCCCTCTTCAGAGAATGTGCCCACACCGTCTGTGCATGCCACAGGGAGCAAGCTCATTTCTCACTGCACAGTGCGACCTGCAGTCCTGCTCCATGTTAGGGCCAAAGAACATTCCTTGCGAGGATTCTGCAGACCACCCCTGGCACTGCCCTGCGTCCAGAAACAAGTGCCTTTCTCTCTGTCCTTCCACTGCAAGCTGCCTCCTTTGACACTGAGTTATACAAGTCCCTGATGTCCTCTGGAAAAGTTACAGAAAAATCCATATTCCGGATCATTAAACATTTCAGTTTAAAAGCTTGGAAGGAAAGAGAATTTGACATAGGTATGAGATGTCCATTTGGCTTAAGGCCTCTGACAGTCAAATACCTTTGGGTAAGACCTGAGCTTGAATTCTAATAAGCCTCCTGCAGAGAGATTGATGCCATATTCGACAGGAGTTTAAAAATGACATGTCCAAGGTAACGAGACTAGTGGCATAGCCAAAACGAGACCCAGACTTCCTGCTCACTCCCAAGTCTTTTGTCCTTTTGGTGTTAATACATGTAAGGGAGAGAAGAGGGCTGGTGAGTGGGTAGTGATACACTCATGGTGCAACTAGGTTGGCCTTCAACGTCTGGTTGCCTTGAGTTTTGTATTTAACTTACTTGCATGTCAGTGTCCTATATAACAGTTTAGTGCAAATTGAGAAGAATATATGCACAATTTTAGTCCAATGCCTGGCATGTAGTTATTTATTACAGCATTGCCAAATGCAGCCCTTATCCCGGGGTGGAGACGGAACTGAGAGGGTGGCCCAGAGCGGTGCAGGCTGTTGGTTGCTTTAAAGGCATGAAGAGACCTGGAGGAGAGGCAGGGAAGGGAGCTGGCAAGAACCGAACACAAATGTCACTATCAGTCGTATGATAGTGTCTTAATATTGTCTTACCTCCCAAACAGAGGGAATCCCAGTATGTCATTGCAGCTTATTAATAACTTTACCTGAAGTTGCTTTACTTGGTTGGGATGCACACTCTCAAATCTCAGCGCAGTAGAGAGCTCCCTACCCCAGGACAGCACTGTTCCGATTCTAAACCCCTGGAAACCATTGCAGGTATGATGACTCCTCCTAGCACCAATTTTACAAAGTAAATAAATTACATGGTTTTTTAAACACATATTTATTGCGTCCTCTCATGTGGGAGGCACTGGTAAGACAGAAAAGAGTGGGATGATCAGGCGGGTTCCGGGACTCATGAAGCTTACTAGGCGCCAACAATAAGCAAATAAAATAATTCTGGATGGTAATTTGTGCTTGAAATGAAACATCAGTGCTAGGTTCAAAGAATCGTCTAGGGAATCAGACTTTAATATTCAAGGAAGGCCCTTGGAGGTGGTGGCATTTAAGCTGAAACATGAAAGATGAGGAGGATGTAGGGGAAGTGAATTCTAAGGGACAGGCCATCCAGGAGGAGGAAGCAGCGAGCACATTGCTTCCACAGGTGTTGTCTCGCTCTGGACTCCCTCATAGTCCTGTGAAGTGGGCACTTCTGACATGGCCCCCCAATGACCTCCACCTTGGTGTTCATACCCTTGTATAAATCCTTCATCTTGTATGAGGTCTGGACCTAGTGTCTTGGTTCTCACAAATCAAACAGCCAAAGCCACAGCGTGTCACTCCATGATCACATTATTAAAGATTACAACTCCTGTCTTCCTAGCAGACTTTCTCTCTGGCTGGTGTAAGCTGCCACATTGGACAGTCCCACATGGCAAGAATGTGAAGCTTCAGTCCAACAGCCTTCAAGGACTGAATCCTTTCTACAACCACTGAGCATGTTTAGAAGCAGATCCAACCCTTGTTGGGAAGATTGTGCCTCCAGTTAATACCTTAACTGTAGCCTGTGAGAGACCCTGGAACAGGGGACTCACCTAAGCTCTGCCCAGCTTTCTGACTCTCAGGAACTATCCTATATAATAAAAGGCTAATATGCAAATAGACTGAATGGCAGAACGACTGAACAACTGGTCACTATGATTTGCGCTGACCACCAGGTAGTGCATGCACAGAACATGGCGGGCATCTGCAGCAGGTGGCAGAGTGCAAAACATGGCAAGCGTTAGTGTGGCGAGATGGTGGAGCAGGTGAGTAGGAATGCCAGACCAAGGCAGGGCACCCGTCGCTGTCATTGGGGTGAGACTCTGGTGGTTACTAAAAATTCTTTGCTCCAGCCAGGCACTCACACCTACTGCTGGCACCTGCCCTGATGGCTTGGTGCCATCAGTGGGTACAAACAGCATCTGCCGGGCCCCGATTGGTCCTCAAGACTTCTCCACCTCCCCCTGCTCCTGGGGCTGGCAGCTGCCACTCACACCCACTGAGAGTGCTGGCCCTTCTTGCACTCATTGCTGGTGCCAGCCCACTCCATGCCATCAGTGGGTGTGAGTGGGGCCAGCACCAACAGTGGGAGTGGGGCTGACAGCAGACAGGGGACTGGGGGCTGTGGTGGGAGGGACCAGGTGGGGGTGCAGAGGATGGGCCAAGACTCGCCCCTGTGCCCACCACAGCCTCAAGGCCCACAGTTCCTTTCAAGGTGCACAAATTCATGCACTGAGCCCCTAGTGAGATTATAAATGTGTATAAATTTGGAGTTATATGTTACATAGCAATAGATATTATAGCATTCATTCATTCACTCACTGTCTCACTTATTCAATAAATCTTTTTTGAGATGTGCTGCAGCCAGGCAGTGGCCTAGGTGGTAAGGAAACAAGATGCACTTCACAGTCCTCAGATGCTCACAGTCTTGCAGAGGCAGATGACGCGCCTGGTAATGGGTTATAGGACAATTGTGCTCTGTGCTGTCCTAGTAGCTGCCCTGACTCGTGATGGGAACAAATAGGGAGACAACAACTCCTCCTGGCAGTCAGTAAAGGCAGGAGGTGAGCACACTGAGGCTCAAGGAAGGTAAGAAGTTGCCCAAGGTCACACAGCTTTTCCGATTCACTCTGCTGTCCAGACATGATGGAGGACCTGTGTTTATCTCCAATGTACGACCGTCTATTTCTATCTACAATTCTCAGACTGCTTCTCTCTTATGCTTCTTGATCATCTTAAACCAAATATGTTAAAAAGAATCCTCTATTGCAAATATAAGATAGGCAATGGGTTAATCAGGGTTGTGTGACAAAGATTAACATTACACTTCCAATTAACTTTCATAAAACAGAAATCAAACCACTCTTATCTACCTCATTACTCTGCATACATTTGCCCATGGTTGGGGTCACAGACAAAGATGCTGGTGCTGAACAGAAAAGGATTGAAACCATGCTTCATGAAGGAATCTAATTAGCAACATAGATTCGTTACGTAGAAATGCAACAAGGACAGTATGTCAGAATCTCCATGGATACTTCCCACTTTGAGGGAACTTGCTTGAGAGCTCAGGTTTTTATTTTAGTTTCGATAATTTTCTAATCCTGCAATCTAGAAGGAGTTGATTTAAAGGTGATGATAAGTAATCTCCCTTTAAAATCATGTAATTTGCTACTTTTGTACAGAGCTTTTATTCTTCTGAGTTCACGTTACATACTACATTTAAAATTCCATTTTGAATAGCTCTTATTTATAAGATTTCCCCGCTTTTTTCTCTTTTCTGTTTCTTTTCTGTGCTCTTTCCCCTTAGTTTATGGGCACAGCATGTTTATTTTGAAGTACGTTTTATTCATGAGGCACAAGCACTGTAAACGTACACATTTTAAGCATAGACCTGGATTAACTTTGACATATGTGTACCAAGCAGACACCACCCAGCCCCCCTCAAGGTAAAGCACAGCCCCGAAGAACTTGTGTAAGGATGGAAATGTTCTGTCTGCACATCCATTTTGACAGCCACAAGCCATACGTGGTTATCGAGCACGTAAACCATGGCTATTGTGACTGAGGAACGAAATTTTAAAGTTTATTTAGTGAGGCTAGTGGCTACCATTTTAGACATTACTGACCTTGAACATTTTGGAATTTGACGCCCAGTGCCCCTCCTCTGCTGAGGCAATCACTATTCTCTTTTTAAGGAAGATAGAAACATCAATGATGAAAGAAAATAACTGATCAGCGGCCTCCTGCACACCCCACAATGAGGATTGAGCCCACAACCTGGGCATGTGCCCTGACCAGGAATCGAACTGTGAACTCCTGGTTCATAGGTTGATGCTCAACCACTGAGCCATGCCAGCTGGGCAAGTCACTATTCTGATTTACATTGCCACAGATTAGATTTTCCTGATGTTGAATTCAACATAAATAAAGTAATGGAATATGTACTCATTGGGTTGGGACACATTCTCTCAATATATGTCTGTAAGTTTCATCCTTTTTGTTAAAGACACCAGTGTTTTTTATTTATTTGCTTGAGTATTACATTGTATTTATCTGTTGATGGGTGTTTGAGTTGTTTCCAATTTTTGTCTATTGACAATGAAGCCACTCTAAATATTGTTGTGGATATTTTTTGGTAGGCAAATATGCTAATTTCTCTTGGATATGTACCAAAGGGTGGAATTGCTGAGTCTTATTTTTCCCACAGTAAAGATACATTAGTAGGAGAAATCCAGTTCCTGCATTAAAATAAAGTTTTAAATTTTAAACTGACACTTTGTAAAAAATAAAATAGTTATTTATATGCTGTTCAAAGCAATGCACAACTAATTGAAGAATTATTTGGTGATATCTAATACCTTGAAGATGCAATTACCTCATGACCAGTAATTATGCTTCTAGGTATGTGCCCTGGAGAGATTCTTATACATGTGCACAAGGAGACATGTATAGAAATATTCACAATAGCATTTCTTTGTAACAGTAAAAAACTGGAATTTCTTTATTAAGTGAATAAGTGACATACCCATAATGTAATATCATCCAGAATATAGATGAGCTGCATGTATCAATATGAATAAAATTTTCAAATCATGATGAACACCTCCCAAGAAATCAGTGGCAAAAAAAAAAAAAAAAATCACAGTTCAATATGTCTTCTATGAAGATCATATAGCCACAACAGTACTAGACATGTTTAATTCTAATGCAGGTGAGTGAAGAATCTGGATCAATTATTTAATCAAAATAATCTTTATGATATCATTTTTTATCTTCTCTGTTCCATCATTTGGCAAAAGAGGATAGCAGGCGTCTCAAATAATCTCTCTTTGTTTACCTTAAACTGCAAACTCATCACTTAAACCCAACTCAACTAGTATTCCCTCTATGTAGAGACTACTGACCAATCCAACTCCATGGTTATCTGAGATTTTTAAAGCCTCCAAATGTTGAAGCTTACATCACTATATCACCACCCCCAGTACTCCCATCACCATTGCCACTAACTACCATGACCAATTCAGGCTACGTTTACTGAATCTCTATCATGTGACTCTTATTTCTACTCAGTAGCTATTAATCTATGTTTTCTAGAAAAGTTAATGAACCCATTAAAGGTTAAATAGATAATAAATAACTGAGACTAGGTACATAACCAGATATTTCTACAAACAATATCTCTACTACTATATTATGCTACTCTTATACATTACATCTGTTTACAATGTTATAAATTGGCTTTGTATTGTGAATGGATTTTGCTTGCATATTAATTTTGTCCCTTCAAACTACATTGTATACTTCCTGAAGGCAAGACTTTTCCCTAGCACAATTTGATGGTTTGATCTTAAGAACTGATTCCAGAGAACAATCCCAAACCTAAACATCATTATTCAACAGAGTGGAGTTTTCCCGAGACATAGGAATTTGATTTTAGGCGGGAGCTATCATTATCTGATTTTGTATAAGCAAAACATGAGGCTCAGAGAGGTTAACTGACTGGCACATGGACACAGAGTAAGTAGTAGAGGCAGAATGCAAATGCAAATGTCTGCAACTTAGGGTCCTATTTTCTACCACTGGTGTTCAGTGATCAATTTCTGCACAATATTAGAGTTAAATTACAACTATGCTGAAGGTTTTAGCTGTGAAATTCTACAAAGACCAATACTTGGTAAATGCTCAATTATGGGCCAAGTCTTGGCTCAAGTAGCAGTAATATAAAGGATAATTATTCTATTTTTTTAAATGTGCATATGCCCAAGCTTGGTGCTAAGTGATTCATTTGTTAACTTATCATAGTTTCACAATAAATTCAGTAAAACACAGTCTGTTATTTTTCCCATTTTACAGACAAGCAAACTGACACTTAGGGGCGTTTAGTGGCTTGTCCAAGATTTACAGTGCTAAGGAGGAGTGCCTGCAATGAGTCTGATGTATGAAGAACCTGACAGACATACTTGGCTCCTGTGTTATATAACGATTGTCTTCAGTTCCAACATTGTAGACAATCATCATTTCCCACTCTTCACACAATGATGATCTAAGTTTTATGTTAAAACCTTTTGGATTGAAAAGGTAACATCTTATATCCAAAGGATAAGTTTATGGAAAATAAAAAATTCTTTGTTATAATGTGAGTAGAGGCCTGATGCACGAAATTCATGCAAGGGGCTTGCCCTTGCAGCCCCAGCTCCATCCGGTAGGTCATCCAGAAGGATGTCCAGAAAGTCGTTTGGCTGTCCAGGCTAATTAGCATATTATGCTTTTATTATTATAGATATTTATTTAATCCAGGGGTTGACACTGCCACCCTTGCATCAGATCTCTACCAGCCACCCATTTGGAAAAGAAAGCTTTTCTGGAATGCAGAGATGCCCATTCCTTATATATTGTCCAGGGCTGTTTTCTCTACAATGGCAGAATTAAGTAGTTGCTACAAAGACTGTGGGATCCACAAAGCCTAAAATATTGATCGCCCTGGCTTAATTCTTAATTTAAAACCTTTGTAATTTGAGTTTTCATGTGCGCTTTAGTGGTTATGCCTCCGGAGAGCAACTTTGCTTTTATTCTGGGTCCCTGAGCCTGCCAGGAAGGGGCTCATGCTGTGAACCGCCACATAGCTACCTTTTAAAGTCAGAGTTGGCGGGATCCCACATGTGCAAGGACAAGACAAGAAAGACAAACACATCTGATCCTAACCATCCTCCAAACGCTGTGGGGCTTTATGTCTGTTTTCAAAAATTAAATCAGGAAACATTAGCATCAATAAGATAAAACCTGAAAGAATGAAACAAACACACACCTAATTGGTCTCCACTGAGTGATGACACGCCCAGTAAAATAATTAGTTAATACACAGAACTGAGTCTTCCGGTGATCTTCCTTTTACCCCAATAAATTTTAGAAAAAACAGGACCAGGCTTTCAAAATTTAGTGAAACACACATATTCACATAGGCAGGATCAGTAAAATTTCTACTTACTCTCCAGAACTTCCTATATCGATGAAAAATGCTACAGTTTTCAGCAATTGAGCTGAAGATTTTATTTTGGAGTCATGCCACCTGGAACCAAATTCTGATTTTGCTGCTGACAGCTGCCTGACCTTGGGAAAACTGTTCAACTTTTCTGTCTTTATTTTTTTCTTGCTACAATATGGGTAAAATATCTAGCTTACAAATGTATTATAAGGCTTAAATATGATCCTATATAATAATAGACAAACATACAAATAGCCCTCACTCCACTATGCTAAGCCATGCCCACTGGCCATGTCCATCAGCCACTCCAGAGTGATAGTCCTATATAATAATAGACAAACATGCAAATTAGCCCTCACTCCACTATGTTAAGCCACACCCACTGGCCATGCCCACCAGCCACTCTAGAGTGATATGCACATTAACCCAACAAAGATGGCAGAGGCCAGAGCCAGGATACTTGCCTTGCAGTCACAGCTACCATGCAACCACTCCAGGCCTGTTGGAGACTCAGAAGGCAGGGGAGACAGAAAAGACTGGCTCTAGTGTCTGAGGCTAGCTTCTACCAGGAGTTGAAGAAGCCGCCTGTCCCTAACTGCAGGCCAGGCCGAGGGGGAGAAGCCGCCTTTGTATGATCACAGATGCAGGGGAGAAGCTGCTGAGAAGCCACCTGCGTGTGATCGCAGGACACAGCAGAGAAGCTGCCTGTCTGTGATCATGGACAGGTGTGGGAGAGAAGCTGCCTGTCTGTGATCATGGACAGGAGGCTTCTCCCCCTCTGCCTGCGATCACAGACAGGCACCTGAAATCATGGACAGGCGGCTTCTCTGCCCCCCCACCCCTTCGCCCCCACCTGCAACCAGGGCTAGGTGGCTTCTCCCCCGCATCTGCAATCACAGACAGAATTGGGCCTAAGCCAGAAGGTGGACATCCCCCGAGGGGTCCCAGACTGCAAGAGGGCATAGGGCGGGCTGAGGGACCCCCCTGCCCCCCAGTGCACAAATTTTTGTGCACCGGGCCTCTAGTAATATATATAAAGGATTACACTTAGTGCCTGGCACATAGTAAAGGCTCCCACTTGGTGGGCAGCATTACTGTTCAAACTGGAGGCTAGACCATAGGTCACAGAGCTTCCCTGAATGGTCCATGAGGACCACTCACTAGCCAGCAGGACACAGAACTCAGAGTGCGTATGCTTACTTTCAAAAAGTGTTCAAACAGAAACATTTAACAACAGCATTTAAGCAGTCTACTACACCCCAATTCCCAAGTCTCTGCAAACTTTAGGTGTGAGTCACTGGAGAAGCAGAAGCTACATGTTGGGAGAAGGTAAATTCAAATCATTCGCAATGGGAGGTCTGGGTGGCACACGTCACAAAGCTTAGAAAATATCTGTTTGCAAAGCTGTGTTAGATGGTTTATAATAGCTTCCATCATTCAGTGAGAGACGGCAAGCATAGGAAATAGCATTTCTGTATGTCTTTTTCTGAAAGCACACCTCTTTAACACGTCTAATTACAATTTTGTGGTTCACTGCTTACGAACAGCCATTGAATAAAAGAGCACATTGATGGCTCCACTTTGGCAACAAAGGGAAGATTGCTAAAATGTCTACAGCAGTTTTGAAGGCTGCATAGAAAATACCCAATTCCGTGTTCCTCAGGTGCAGGAATACCTACCGTCTTTCAATTTCAACTTCCCCTTGCAGTTAGTCTTTCAACAACAGCAGGTGCAGCCAGATGGAAATATCTGGCCACATGTTCCAGGAAGAACTTAGAGAGAAGAATTTTCTGATGACCCCATCATAAAAAAATCATGACGGGGCCTTCAGAGAATCGTTGCTCTAGGAAATTGAACACTCTATCTGGTCCTGTCCCCTCCACATCTTTAATGCCCTCCAATTCTGTCTCTCAGAACAGAAGTGAACATATTCATGAGGTATATGCCTTTGGCCTCTTTCCACATCCCAAAAATACTAAAATTAAAGTATGCTTGGCAAGCAAAGCCAATGAAAGCCAGCAATCCATCAAATATCTAATGACTATTAGAGGCTGTACGTGACTTTGGAAAGCAAGATTTAATTTTTTAAATCCTGTTTTGGGAGAAATAAGTTAATTGTGACCAGAGGGAAAGTTCAGGACTAAAGACATACTGTGAACCTCAAGTGAAATCCATATTGTACTATAGGAATATTGGCAGATGGCTCCAGGTCTCAGATTGACATGCCTGTTTCATTGCTGTACTTTATCTTACCAGAAACAAATGGCCAAATAACACACACCTTTTTGGAATATAATGTGGGTATATACGCCCCAGGAGGCCATAAAAGCCTTGGCATCTGTATTATTGATTTAGTTGAACATCTATTTTGTGCCAATCATTGTACTGAGTGTTAACCATATAGTTGTGAATGCAACACACATAGTCTTTCTCTTAAAGAGATAGTCATGGATGTGTATGTGTGTGGTGGGAGGGGCAGGGAACAATAGACAATAAGAGAATGAATAAGTAATATAATATGAAAGGTAATTTCATATTATGTGAAGTTCTATGATGGTAATAAACAAGTCTCTGTCACAGAACAAACAAGGAGAAGCCTACTTTAGGCAAAGTGATGAAAGCATGCTTCCCTAAAAAGGACACATTTTAAATTGATGCTTGAAGAAGCCAGCCATATAAAGAACATCGAGATGGGGGAAGAACACTATGACAGAAACCCTAGGACAACGTCCAGTGAGTCACTCCCTATTATAGTCTCTCCCCTTTCTGGGTAGAGCTTGTGTCTTGCTTCTAATCAATAGTATATAAGAAAAGTGAAGAGATTTTTCAGATGTAATTGAAGTCTTGAATCAGATGACTTTAATAGAAAAGGGTAATTATTCTGGGTGGGCCTGACTTAATCAGGTGATTCTTTTAAAAGAGGACCTAGAAATCAGATACTTGAAGCACTAGAGACTCTCTCTCTTTCTCTCTCTCTCTCCCACCCTCCCTCCCTCCCTCGCTCCCTATCTCTGTCTCTTGCTGGCTTTGAAAAATTCTACAGCTGTAAGGACATGAGCTGTAAGGGAGCTTGAAATGGGTTCTTCCCAGTTGAGCCTACAGATGAGAACACAGCCTACACAGAAACATCCTTCTAACTTTAGCTTTCTGTATCTGAGTGGAGAACCTAGGTAAGTTGTGCCTGGACTTCTGACCTGAAAACACTGTCAGATAACAGATGGGTATTCTCTTAAGCCACTGAATTTGTGATCATTTGTTCCATAGCAATACAACCAATACAAATACAATACCTAAGCTGGACAAAAGCTATAAGGTCATTGGGAGGTGTCTTGTAGTTAGCAAGGAGAAAGATGGCCAGAAGCTAGGTCATGGGTCATTCTATGATGAGTAGGAAGGTTTAGGCTTCATCTCCAGCATTTGACATTCGGTGCCTAGTGTATAGCAGGTGCTTAAAATATATATTCAATGAGTGGGTGAATTTATTAATAATGAAAGGTTTGTTAAATTAAAGTGTTAATACTAGACTCTCATTGCCAGCCCTCTCAGATTTTAACCCGTTTTTCAGTAATATATTAATTAAAAAAACATTACATACAAAGAATTGTATTGGTTTTAGAGGGCTAAGGAAAGTGATTAAGAAATAGAGGCCAGTCCAAGAAGCAAAATCTCAGCCAACAGATAGATCTCCTGGACAGTTTTGGATTACAATCTCTATAATGAGGCATGGATACAACCCTGTAATCTGGGTCACAGTTGAACACTTGCTAATTTGAGGTTTCTCTTCAGAGTCTAATAAATGCTCTGAAAATCTGCCAAGTGCTAATCAAGTCAAGGGAAGAGCGCACAGCAATAAGATAACCACATGATCAAAGGCCACACTGATGATGGTGTAGGGGAAAGGAAATAAAATGTTAAGAAAATTAGTAGATCAATACTGATGGGGAATTCAATTTTGAAAATGCAAAGGTGTTTGTAGAGTGGAAAATTACAACCCATGTGTCTCTAGTGACATCCTGCAGATTCTGTGAAAACGCTCTAGAGATTCCGTGAAGGTAAATGAAGAGAATGCTGTCATCTTCTATTAGTTGGAACAAGTGTGTTATCCCTGCAGCCCCACAGGCACAAATGCTGGCTGAGCAGAAGGTCAGAGTCATAGAGCTATGCTTTGAGGTGCTACAGGTGACCTCAATAACAGGACAACCAGAAATGCCTTTCTCAAAGCGCAGCTTCCAAACATGAAGAAGCATACTCCCCTTGGAAATGAGCTGGGTTGCTTCCCTGAGAAGAGTTAATTTCATTTAAAAACATATGGAGATGTAGACTTGCCTTCTTTTAAAACATAGCTCAGCAATGTTTCTCCAGAGAAAATGTGTACATGATTGAGAATGAAGCAATTAAGAATACTCATCCAGCCCAGCAGGCATGTGTCCTGCCAGGGAATCAAACCATGATCTGGTCACAGGCCAAGATAAATGTGCTTCAAGGAGAAAAAGAAACAAACTGAGCCCAACCGGTGTGGCTCAGTGGTTGAGCACTGACTTATGAACCAGGAGGTCATGGTTCAAATGCTGGTAAGGACACATGCCCAGGTTGTAGGCTTGATTCCCAGGGTGGGGTGTGCAGGAGGCAGCCAATCAGTGATTCTCTTTCATCACTGATGTTTCTATCTCTCTCCTTCTCCCTTCCTCCCTAAAATCAATAAAATATATATATATATTTTTTTAAAAAGAATAACTTGTCCAGTTAAGCAGAGAGGTCAGAGGTAGCAGATACTTGGTACAACTGGACATCAAACCAACGCATTTTCAGGTCAATAATGGGAAAGATGGTGCTTTGCATTTTTAAAACTTTAAAAACATATCATCATCACCATCATCATTAACTTCGCCTTTTGTGAAGATGGCAAGATGATCTGTCTTGGTCTCATTTTCCAGGTGTTCTAGCCATTTTCAAAGAGGCTGGCCTATTTTATTTATTTTTTTGTTAGGTTTAGAATTTAACTCAAATGCCCCAATGCCCCAATAATTAACTGCTTCCTCCCAGAGTCTATGAAAATAAAAACAACACTGATTTCATAATAAGAGTTTCCAGTTATTTTACATTGATTATTATGTTGAGTATAAGCAAATGCTTCTATGAGGTAGGAACAAGCATTCTCAAATAAGCCAGATAGACTGTAAAATCTCCCATATGCAAATATGAAGACATTTGTTAAGCCTCCTCACTTTTTTAAAAGTTTTGATCGACTTGGTTCGAGTTACAATAGATAAGTAGAATATAACTGAGCTAATTTCTCTGTGATAAACATCATTTCTCATTTGAGATGCAAACTGCAGTTCCTGGAAGACCCTTACAGAGGCGAGGGGAAACTTTGGAAGCAGCAGCAGAAGGCAGATGACAGCTTCCCCTGGAACGCACCGGGCGTGAGAGGAAAATGCGTACATTTCTGGTTTTGGAAGCACCTAGAAATTGCATTGTCTCAGAGGAAGGTCCAGAAAATACAAAACAAAACAAAAACAATTTAAACAGAGTGAGAATGAAAGCCATGTGATTTTCCCGTCTATAGCTTTGCTCCCCTCTGTTAATAGAGTTCTGCTGAGTTCAGTATGATATATGAGAAAGCGAGGAAATTGATCTATAATTTATTTTCTAAATTAATTATTGACTTAAGAGAGAGAAAGTGCGCGTGTGTGTGTGTGTGTGTGTGTGTTGTGTGATTTGTTGTTACATTTATTTATGAATTCATTGGTTGCTTTCTCTAAATGCCCTGACGGGATCGATCCTGCAACGTTGATGTATTGGGACAATGCTCAAACCAACTGAGCTACCTAGTCTGGGCCTCAAATCTAAATTTTTGAAGGCTGATTGCAGGTCATGAGAAATGCAGACTTATATGAATGCTGCTCTGGTCAGCCTGGGGCTACTTTCAGGGATGGCATCAGGGGCGCAGCAACCTCGGCATGTCAGGGCACTGGTCACCCCAGCTGTGCCTCCCACATCACTGGTGTGTGCATGATATATGAGGGCAGATTAACGAAGAGCTTCTGTTTCACTGGTTATATGTCGCTTTAATGCATATTGGCTGCTTTTTAAACTAATACTTCAAAGCTGTGATTTTACTTATATTCATTACTTATAAAGAGAAAGATAGGTTTAAAAAGTGACTTAGGAGTTGGTTTAATTAGAAATATTAAATAAGTAGTCACACAGGTAGTACTTGGAAGTGACAAAAAGTATGAAGTGGTATATTAATGGCTGAAGTCTAGTAGATAATGCAGAAGCTTGTTTTCTTTTTATCCCATTGTTTTGATAGCGTCTTTGCTGAGATTTTTGCTATTTGGTTCCATCTACAAAATACTTACATGATTAAGGCAGAAAATTCAGAAACACAGAAAAGCACAAGTGAAAATAATAAAAACCAACCACAATGCTACCCTTAAAAACAGGCAGTTATGATTTTGTTGTTCACCATCCAATTCTTTTGCCATAAAAGTAAAATCCAGCCTTCATATTCTGTGTCATAGCCTGGTTTTCCATTTTAAAAGAGTCAGCGAATGTTTCCCATGTGGTAAGCTTTCTTCTTCAACAACTATTTTACTGGCTGAAAAGTATTCTTTTATGTGGTTAACTCAACACTCTAATACACACCTCGGAGTGTTTGCTTATAACCAGTTCCCAAAGGTAGAGCTGCTAGGTCAACAGGTTTGCCCTTTACAAATGTGCTTGGCTGAAAATGAACAGATTACTCTACAAAAAGGTTAAAATAATAAATTATTCCAATAGTCAGTAATGAGTATATCTATTTCTAAAACATTGGCAATGTATTATCATTACCACTGTTACCTTTCTTTTAAAATACTTGTATTATTTGTCAATTTACTTACATAACTCAGATTATTAAAGACATGGAACATAAAATTAATCAGATATTTAGAATTCATTTATTTTTGTATGAATTACCTGCATATGCCCTTTATATTAATTTCTATTGATGTGAAGCCCTGAAGTAATAATCAGACTTAGGTGTGAGACTAGAGTATAGGATTAAATGTCTTAAGTTTTCCTGTCCCAATAAGTATTTTACATTTCTCACAATTCTCTTTTAGCTAAAGACAATCATTATTCTTGGGAGAGAGGCCATTATTTTTTATTGTATTCTTTTCTAGCTCATGGAAAAGATTTTGAAAATATGAGTCAAATTAATTCATTTTTTCGAAGAATACAACAAACTATGGTCTGACCACATAGCCCTATTCAACAAGTTCAAAAATACTGAGATAAGACATGGTGTAGCAATGGATTCATACCAATGATGTTGACATTTCAGCAACGACAGAAAACATGCATAACACACTCTTGCAATTAGAAGAAAAGTTAATCCTTGAATAACTGTTTGCCTGTCAGGGTTAGGGACACTTGACTACCTCTGTAATTTCTAATCTTACTTACCACCCAGGTGGGTGGGTGTCAGTCTTTCTGGAGCTCTGACAACCCATCTCCTTGTGGTGGAGAAGGTAGCAGTAGAGTTAGTGGTGGTGCTAGATGTTAATACCACCTGTCTACACCATAAGGGATGCAGCAACAGTTTAAATTAAAAAACAATTTAATTTTATATTGAGGAGAATTTTAAAATACTTCTTGACCCATCGATGAAACCCTCTACCTTTGAGTTGGCAAT